>CAXAMN010005446.1:793050-824108 GCA_963970005.1 Durusdinium trenchii | reverse complement strand
CCACGAAATCTGCACATGGAGGTTCACACAGCACTGTACCTGCCACGCAATCTGCACAGCTGTACCTGCCACGAAATCTGCACATGGAGGTTCACAACGTGCTGCACCTGCCACGAAATCTGCACATGGAGGTTCACAAAGTGCTGCGCCTGCCACGTAAACTGGAGCTAGAGCTATTGAAACTAGAGCTAACTGGAGCTAGAGCTCTTGAAACTAAAGCTACCTGGAGCTAGAGCTCTTGCAACTAGAGCTAACTGGAGCTAGAGCTCTTGAAACTACAGCTAACTGGATGATGAGTGGTGTCTAATGAGTGGTGTATGATGAGTGGTGTATGATGAGTGGTGTCTAATGAGTGGTGTATGATGAGTGGTGTATGATGAGTGGTGTATGATGAGTGATGTATGATGAGTGGTGGTGTATGATGAGTGGTGTATGATGAGTGGTGTATGATGAGTGGTGCACGATGAGTGGTGTATTGATGAGTGGTGTATGATGAGTGGTGTATGATAAGTGGTGTATGATAAGTGGTGTATGATGAGTGGTGTTTGATGAGTGGTGTATGATGAGTGGTGTATTGATGAGTGGTGTATTGATGAGTGGTGTATTGATGAGTGGTGTATGATGAGTGGTGTATTGATGAGTGGTGTATTGATGAGTGGTGTATTGATGAGTGGTCTATGAACAGTTCTTGAATGTCCATAACACGGAAGTTTCGTACACTAAACTTCCTTTGATTATATGTATATATACTACTTTCCAACATGCTTTATACTGTATAATAACCCCAGGCATCCCCAGGCCTCATCAGGCTGCCGTTGCCCGCATCTTCGCTAGCAGAGTCATACACCGGAGGTACATCACCTACCAGGCAGCTTGCATCAAACTGAACTTGACCCTCAACCTGCTTCCCTCCCTGGCCTCCGTCCGCAAAAGCATCCAATGGTTCCAAAGACTTTTGTGTATTGCCTCCCAATCCTATGGACTTCTTTGAACTACGTGCGGTGTCCTTCCGGAAGGCATTGTTGTATCCACGGAACCACCAGCACCAGAACCGCTTTCGCATATCACTTCCATCAAAGCCTCTGCGAAGAATGAAGGAATCGGCCATGCAAAGACCCATGGATGCGTCATCGGTCCATTGCCCTCTTTGACACGCAAACTTGTTGAACTCCCCATGAAATTCCAAGGTTGATAGATCAAAGTGGGACGTGCCAGTGTCATCTGTCACCGTGATGTACTCAAAGGGATGTCCCAAAGCATCGCCTAAGTCCACAACATGCAAGGCATCTGGGGAAAGCGTCCAGTGGATTTCTGCAAGGCTCCGAAAGTACCGAAGAACGACGATGGCCGCTGGGCATGCACGCTTCTTTTGTATCAACATATGAGACAGAATGCGTATAGAGAGAGAGAGAGACCCCAAAAGAAACTCAAACTGTCTCTCTCTCCCAGCGAAATTGCATTCCCAAGTCACCCACAGCCATTCCGCACAACGCACCCATTGCTTTATCCAGGACTTCGACAGAAGCACATTCATGAACCAACGCCTCAGAATTCCCGACAACATGTCTCTAGCATTCCAAATGAGCCCCAGAAGAATCAAGGCACCTTCTTTTCGTCTGCAAGCACAGACTGCAAGATGGAATAGTCGTTCAAGTCATCCTTCAGCGTGACAAGTGCCCTGATCCGAATTCAGGCAAAGTAAGGGCTGACAAACACCACATCATCTCCTCAGCAGCTGTTGGGCTTATCCGGATTAGGTCAGAATCTAAGGACAAATTCAGTTCTTCTTCCAGACCTCAATGGCAAAAGCATTTGCAACAACAGTAAGTGTTGAAGACAGTCAGGTGCTTTGCTGGGGTCCTTGCGTCCAACTCTGATTGACCACGCATGGCAGCTGTCTATCGCCATAAACGTCTTTTTATTCCTAGTGTTGTCCCCTTCGCACAATGCAACTCGTGGCTGGCTCAAGAAGTTGGTTCTATCCAGTGGTCAAATTTGGAGGTGCCCCTGGTCAAATCCATTTTTAACTTTGCTGATTGGCCCCAGCTGCCCCAGCTACACTTCAGCCCAGAAGGCTGCAAAAAATGGGTCCTGAACAAAGAATCATGTGAAAGCTAGAAATCCCACTGCCAAAGCTTGTCTCTCTTTTCTTCCTGAGAAGCTCCAGGCTCTGGGGCGCGCTTTGCAAACATGTCGGAAGGTGCTGTTTTGCTCCCTAACAGTGACAAGCCCTCGCGTCTTCATATTCCATCTGAACCACGGCTTCCATGCCGTTGGGGTATAGTGAGATCCCAGGCTGAGCTTACGGCTGGACATGTTGCAATCTGCATGTTTGGTGACGTCTGCACTTCGCTGCACTTCCTCGGTTTTCCCACAGCATAGTGGAGCAGCGCCACGTGACGACCCCCAAATATGAGGACATCCGCCTCATGTGATGGCGACGGAGTTTTGCTTCACCGGCATGCTGATGATGCCAGCAAGGCATCAAGTATCATCTCAGAAAGCACTGCCACGACAGCAAGAGGTGAAACATGTGGTCAAATGTCAATGTCACATGTCCGCTCACTTCATCATGTATATCTGTGACTCACCTCATTGTACATCTTGACACCCCGTCTCACCTTGTTTGGATAGGCGTGCAGCGTCCATTTGTCCTGGCACCGTCACTGTCAGGGATAGTTCATGTGGCAACCCCACTGGAACTCCAGCTCCATCTGAATGTGGCATCACGTAAACACCTCAAATTTGCTCTATGTGTTTCTGCATCATCTTCTGCAGCCTCCATCTGCCCTTTGAGTTGCATAAACGGTACAAAGACTTCGACTTCGACGTTGTACCACCCATGTCCTTGTTCTGGCTCTGGAGGTGCCCTAATCTGGTAGGCCGTGGCCTTCTCTAATGACGAGTCTTGGATTGTTGTACCACATCCACCGTCGAGCAACCAAGCGCAATTTCTCGCTTCTCGCCATCTTCTGATATTTATATAAAACGTATACAACAGTCGACGCTCTTCTTGTACTCCTTGGCTCCAGCTCAGCTCAGCAGAAACTTAGCCCAACCCAAGTGCACAAACCCAAGCCCTTTCACAAGGTAGCTTTCACGGTAATCCTTTAATGTAGGCAGAAGGACGAATTGTCCTTCCTTAGCCTTACCTCTCTCTCCCATGGGTTTTAACCAAGATGCACATGGACATGCTGGCTCTGCCTCAGTAAGTTGTTACACCACCAGCTCATGGCCATAAAACATTGAACATCACCAGTTCAGAATGAGGGATGACTGTTGTCTCAGGCAGCCTCAAGGTCATGTCGGGCGTTTGGGGCCAGCTTTCAAGTCAATCTTCAGTCTACAATACTGTGAAGGGCCATGAATGCCAAACCTCTGGGTGTGGCGGCGATTGATTGGACTCCGCCAAGCCCAAGAAACTTGGAAATGTTCTAAGAGTGGGAGACGGCAAATCTTCCCATGTCACTGGTGGACGAGTGAGCAAATCAGTTCGGTTGATTTTTCAGGTCCACACTTTGGGAAGCATCTATGCTCGGCGGGGAGAATAGCACCATTTTCGTCCGCTTTCGAGCAACTGCTCTCTGCAGTTTCTGGATTAGAAGCCTGCGGGAGGAACGTTCTGGGCAAGCCGCACAGAAGCTTCGTATGGTGGTTCTTCTTAGACAATCGCAAACAAATGATCAATGGCTGGTAGTGGCTCTTTGGTCGTGGGCACTTCAATGGCTTCGATGGCTATGGTCATGGCTTCACATATTGTGCACTTGGTTAGTAGTTCACGTGTTTCATCATTTTTCTGACTGTCAAAAAACGATTCCAATAGTTGGTGAACAACAGTTGCTTATCCTACGAATCCTTGCAATTGATATTGCAGGTCTTCCACGGGTGACAATACCATGATCAAGGCATATCAAGGCTGCCCTTTGTGTCTTCCAGCAGCGCATAAGCTCCACCCTCACACAGCCATACTCGATTGATATGAAGCTGCAACTGCATCCCCCTGGCACGATCCAAAACACCAATACCATAGGCTAGATCATTTTTGTGATACGAGTGAAAGCCTCGACAACTTTGTTGTGAGTAAGAGAAATGACCAAGTGGTGGTCTTTGTCACATCTGTTGGTTTTGCTTTTGAGGTTCTTGCTCGACATGTCTTTTTGTTCTACATGCCACAAAAAATACAAAATGAGTAAAGTACTCCAACACATTGCCAACAATGTGCATCAAAGGCTTCATATCTCCCAACTTGGGCATGATTCGGCCATGGTCATGTTGCACTTCTTCCTTCATGTTCTATACCTGACCCTTGCCACTCCGGCACATGTTCGGTTGAGACCCCCCAACGCCTTGCGCCGGTCCAAAATTTCCATAATCCGTGCGGCTGTTTCCACCACACCAGCGTTGCTAGTGTCCTATAGCCACCAAGAATGAACATGCAGACAAGATCGAAACGATCAAAGTGAATCAGGTGAACCCCAAGCGCACAACAGATTGCACCAACGCAGGGAATCAAATCAATCAAATCAACTAAGGGTGCTGCTATGATTGGCCACTTTGGGCCCTTTCGCCTGGGAGCCAGCTGGAAGGGGGTAGCGGTGGCGAATGAATGGTTCGCACAAATTTGGATGGAAGTTCCGGTGATTAAACAAGTCCCTTTTTTCTTGCCCGGGCAAGGAGACAAAGACGACATATGACGACATATGACGACATATGACGACCACATTCGAGTTTGGACAGTTTTGGCGCACCGATCGGCTTGCTGCCTTCTCTAACCAGCTGAGCATTACTCAAAGTGAGGCTCGGAGCACCTATGAGAAACTGCGGCCTGCCCTAAGTCAAAGCCGCACTTGAAAAGAAACTCGTAGGCGCAAGTTCAACCACCGAAAGTGCGAATTCTTTCTGGCATGGCCATGTTGGCCCTTTGAAGCAAGCATGGACCAAAGTTTGAAAGCACAGGTTTCACCAGGCGAAATCCCTTCGTTGACAACGCAGAAGAGATTTCCCCTGGCAAAACCGAAACCTGTGCTTTCTAACTTTGGACCAAGTCAATGGCAACGTTGCTTCGTGTCCCTGGTCAGCCGCGAGGGGAGCTCATCAGGGCGGCCAGCTTCTCTCAGGTGTAGGCGGGGTCAATGGTCTGCGGGATAGGTTGGATCTCGGTGCCCAACTATCGTACGTCACAAAATTGATGCCCAAGCCCAAGTGACCGAATCGGCCCAAGCCCCCCCCCAGGCGATGCAAGTAGGTCTCCGAGTTCTTGGGACAAATCAGTTGATCACAACATTGACAGACTGGATGTCAATGCCACGTGTAAACAGGTCCGAGGACACCAAACACCGGCACGCCCCATTCCTGAAGTTATGAAACACTCGGTTCCTGTGAGACTGGTACATGCGCGGGTGAATGAAGAAGCAGAGTATCCAAGTTCTGTAATCTTCTTGGCCAGCAACTCCACGCGCGTCACAGAGTTGCAAAATAGGATTGAATTGCCCGCTGTTCTCACAGTTGCAGATCAAGCGGGGCCCGCTTGATCTGCAAGTTTGAGAACAGAGTGTTGAGACAATGAACCTTTTGGCGCTCTTCCACAAGAGCGTAGTAGTGAGAGACACCTGTTGGTGTTAGCTCTTCCATCAAATTTATCTCATGGGCGTGTGCCATGGAGCGATTCTTGAAATCCAAAATCGTCATGAGGATGTTGCAGAATACATCAGGATTTGCCTTTCTGGCGGCAAGAACTTCACAAGGTGTTCAAACTCGGAGGACAAAAGCTTGCTGCAAAACGACTAAACAAGCAGCAAAACTGAGAGCAAAACGGAACCTAAGAGCAACGGCCTCCAGCCTACTAGCGATGGCCTCCAGCCTAATAGCAATGGCCTCCAACCTACTAGCGATGGCCTCCAACCTAACAGCGATGGCCTCCAGCCTGCTAGCGATGGCCTCCAACCTAACAGCGATGGCCTCCAGCCTGCTAGCGATGGCCTCCGACCTAATAGCGAACAAAATCCCATATATAACTTTTCTCTGCACTGGTTTTCGTACCGCTCGCTCCAGCATTCAAGAATCCGGCACGAAAAGGCCAAAACCACGAAAACAAAAACCGCAAAAAAAGAATGAAGGCGAAAGCCGACAAAACCGGCGAAACGCAAAAGCCGCAAAAACCGACAACAATCGTAGCGTGGGATCGGATATCAACGAAAAAAGTCGGAGGAGGCCAGCTTCCGAACGGGCTTTTGCCAGGAAACTATGCCGCGGCACATGTCACAAACGAGGGGTCCCGCAACATCAGAAGAAACAGTCCAACGCGAATCAGGTCCAGCGATTATTCCAACGGTTGCAAAACGAAAATCTCTCAAAGGATAGAATCAAGCTCATCTACAATGGTTGTGACCGGATCACAACCTGTGAACCGAGAGGGAAGTCATTCTTAGAACTGGCAGTTTATAGCCTTTGTAGTATATGACGTCACTTCAATACCAACCCATGTGGCAAAAATCAAGTACCGAACTGGTGAACGAAAGACTCAGGCTGGGTCTGCCAGGGAAATTTACTTAAGGTCCTCTCTTAGTACCACGCATCTAAGTAGGCGTTTTTGGTGTGATTCTATGTGCAAACACTTAGTACCTGCGTCGGTTTCCCTGTGAAAAAGTTCTCTATATTTCCATATTTGTTCCCTCACTACACGCACCATTCGTTCCAAGCTGCCTGAGTTCCCCTCTGCACAATTTTACTTGTCATTGTCATGTGACTAATAATAAATTTAGCTGCACCAAAGCAAAAATAAAATCTGGGTCTTGCACAGAGCCAACTGTGAAAACGGTCAAAAACAAAAAACACAGGCGAAACACTCGAATGTGCGAAAATCCACGACTGCCGCAAAAACCACGAAAGCCACGAAAAAGCAAGTCCCACGAAAACCTGCGAAAACGCAAAAAAACACGAAAACCGACCGGCAAAACCCAAATACAGCGAAAACAGTATTCAAGGAGGGCTCGGTTTAATGGGGTTTCACACGGTTTCACGCTTTTTCCATCTCCTCGGTTTCTCAGTGTTTGCATTCTGTCGGGCGAATCCAGTTTGCTCGATGTTGGTAGAAACGATTGCTGGGCAACTCTCTTTGCTGATATGTCTGGATAGGACGCCGAGATAGGACGCCGCTTTGTGACATGAAATTGCCAAGCGAGTGGCAAGTAAAAGTTTTTGATCCAGCTCACCTCTTTCTTGATGTTGGTCCTTGGTCAACTTGCATTCTTGTTGACATGAACTGAGTCAGCTCCCTTGGTTGTACAACAAGAATTGTGATGGCTCTGAAGCTCCTCAGCGTGTCCAGACTCCTAGCTCAAACCACATCAATGTTATTGTACATCTGCTTGGGCGCACATCACGCCATGTATGGGCCGCTAGTCCCCATGTCACAACTCCAAGGAACAAATTGGCATACTTCGTGTTGGAGCGATTGAACTGCTTCATTCGCTGGGTGCCTCAGGCTACAAACACAGTCCAGTGGCTGAAGACATGGATTTGGGCGAGGCAAAGGGCAAGGTGCAGATGCTATTAGCCGTGCTCCAGTATATATATATAGTATAAACCAAAGATTCCAAGGGTTCGCATGATGACACTATTATGTAGTAGTGTCACAGTTGAGGTATGATCATCCCCCACATTCAGCAACGTGATTGGCTATCAAAAACCTGACCTGAAACCCAGACAAGGGGAAGGTCCAAGGCACGAATCTCTTGTAATCGTTCAGGCTTGATTTGCAGTGCGAAACATTTTTGTTGATCGAGTTCGAAAAGCTCCTGGATCACACAAATCACAAAACCCGACCTTTCTGGATACTAGGAGCATCTAGAAGCATTCTTACTACTAGTAACAAGAAATCGTTACTAGGAGCAAGGACACTCTAGGGACTCCTGGCCTTACTAATAGGAACAAGAAGCTACTTACTAGGCATTTTGTTCCAATGGGCAGTCGGTCAGTTTCTATCGCACAAAGCTGGATCGGTCCTTTGGAGGCTCCTCCTCTGGCACCAACGGGTAGTTGGCCACCTAAAAGTAGAATACAAGTCTAATTTAGTTTATATAATTGATTGCTTCTACTAGCTTCTTGTTACTACTAGTAAGGCACTTGTTACTAGAAGCGATGCACTTGTTACTAGTAGTATGATCAAACTACTTGTTACGGGCACCCGTCTGGGGTCCCAACACACTTTAAATTCGGAATTTTCCAACTCCCCCACTGTTTGCACTGGCGAAGACAACCCAACTTCACGCTGCACTCTCATCATAGACACCATCCACGTTCCAGCCTTATAGCCTCTCTGTGCCAAGTAGAATGACAAGGGAGTCTTTCCAGCTCGCGATGGTCCAATCAGCATGATGTCGCACTCATCCCAAAGATGAGGCAAAACCTGCAATGCTCTGTTCGGACCTCTTTCGTTGTGAGCATCAGGACGCCTTAGAATCCCTTTATGTGTTGATCAGTTGGACAAGTCAACCCACAACAGCCTGTTGACAACTGCAACCCAAGCTGACAGAACCCTGTGCCAAGCAACACCATCATCCACTTTTCGAGTGTACTCAATCGCCTTGACCTGGGCCAAGAGAGCGCTTGGAAATGACATGAAACGACTGTACATGGCCAACATGCATGCTACTCGTGAATGGTTCCATGCTAACTCTGTACTGTCAGTGTTGATTCAATCTGCGTCCCAAGTCGAGGAGGAAGACGCAAGCCTTCCTGTTTGCTGGCTCCATATCACTAGAACTTGCCAACTTGGGCCAACTGGAGAATCTTCCCAAACTCAAGAATCATTCCCAAAACCACTCCTCAAACCAGGCCGGAGCCACAATGGTCATGTAGTCATCGCTGACGGCTTGTCGTCGACCCGCTTTTCCACTCCGCTTGGCGCCGAATCTTTTTTCGAAGGTGGCCAGCAAAGGGCCCCAAAGGTCAATGCCTGGTGGAGAGCTGGCCACTCTTTTGTTTTTGGCCCGCTCGGCCCTGCCTCCTTAGTTAATTAAGTAGGCACCTACTTAATTAATTACTGCAAGTGAGAAGTTCGCTCCTACCTACTGGATGCTACTACATATGGACGCAGGATAGCTCATGCTTCTTCAAGCAAGCTCCCCTTGCCTGAGGGCGGGGGTAGCTTCCTTGAAGAAGCGCTCGCACTATTCATTTGGTTCCTATGTTCTTAGGGAAACTTGAGCAAGACACTGGACCTGGTGAACTCGAGGCCTCACATAGTTGGTATTGGATGTTGTAAACTCCGAAAGGCATTTGCAGTAGGTAGGATGCATGTAGGATGCTATAGGCTATGGGCTTTGACCCATGCCGGGTCAGGAACCAAAATGACACAAAGCAAACCCCGAGCAAAGTCGGTATGCACATGAGAAGCATAGCTGCGCCAAGGGGTGCAGTGCTTCGTGTTGATCCATGTGGCTTTTGGAACTCCAACCAATGGGGCTACTCTTGGGCTCTGTCCACAGCCACGGCACATTCAAGCTCTTTGGCTTTGCACTCATCAACAACGACTTGATGCAGCTTTGGATCCATGATCGTGTAAACCTGAGGCAAATTGTTCGAGGGGCTTCGCTAAAAACCCTGCAAATCACCGGATGACACTCATGCATGGTTGGGAAGCAGTGAAAACCCTGAAAGCGGTGGAAAGCAATATGAAGCAATCAAAACTGAGGGCCTCACCAGCAAGGCATTGCACTTCTTGGCTGCTTCAACGATGGTCTTGATCTCTGTGGCAGATCTCACAAATCTGTAGACTGTTGCCCGGCTTGTTGCACATGTCGACCCTGAACAGTACTCAAACTGCGCGGCAGCAGTTTTCACCGAAGCTTTTGCGGATTCACCGGTGCTGTCAGAGAGAACAAAGATGTTCACCAGCTGGCTCGCAGCACAGGTATCACCATCACCTCAAGCTCTTGCGAAATGACACTGTCAAACACCTTTGCTTTATTCAACAAGTTGGGAACCCTTTCATTCATTTCTTTACTGGACCCCACCTTCATCATCCTCATCAGAATCTTCATCGTCTTCCGTTTCAGCCGATTGAGAAAGGATGATCGAATCAAATGTGGCTCGATTCAAGCGCAAGAGTCGGCAGGAAGTCTGTGCAATGGCTGAGCATTTGTGGGGCGTATTTCCCAACAAACACTCAGCCCCGATGTAACTTCCCTGGCTTACCCGGCGCCGTTCTGGCTCCACACGTCCTGCCCTGGGAACGTCCAGCAGAACATCTCCCTGGCAGAGTGGCCGCGTTGAGTGCAGGACATGCAACACTTGGAAGCCTAGTGTTCAAGTTGAGGTTCGTCGAAGTGGCCGCCCACTCCAAGAATAATGTTGGCATTCACGCCGGTGGCATCACTCAGACTCAGAAATTTGCTCAATGCCACCAATGTGTTGAGGACAAATTTTAATTTAACATTTGTAGAGAGCAATGCTGGCCGCTTGGGTAATGAAACTTGGGTACCCAAAATGGGATCGCTCTCAATATGGCCAGCATTTGCGGAACCATTGGTCAAAAATTGACCCGTAGGCCGTAGTCACAGGCAACAAAAAACATGTTCAAAAGCCACCCCGCCTTGGCAATGACGTACATGTTGTCATCAGGTTGGCCCTGCTCAGCCAGCACCTGAGCAGTTTCCCAAACCCATATTGCACAGGTTGCATGGGCCCGTTGAAATTTGAAAGGAATTGCAAAAGTTTACAATCAAAATAAACCCTATACACACATTGAAGGAGACAAAGGCATGGCAAACAACGACCAGGAGTTTTGGCAAGTGCTTGCCTCTCCTTTTGCAAGTGTGAGTGGAAGCATCGTCTCAGCCAGCTGAAGGATGACATCAGTGTTACTCCTTCCCAGCACGACCAGCTCCTTCACCTCTGGCAGCACCTGCTGAGGGCTTTGGACAATAGAGAAGCACCGAAAAGCAAACGCGATTCCAAAAATTTGAGGCTTGCAAATTTAGTCAATATTTGGAATGTGGGTTGCAAAAAAACGATTTCGGTGCGACGGTCCTTTGTGTCTAAAATTGCAGTGTGCAAACTGAAGCCCTTGCTTACGAAGTTCTCACATGAGAAATGCCGCGCGACCGTCACACTCGGATGCTCAATGTGAACGCACACCTGTCTAAGCAATGAGATGTCCTCATCCGTCAACGCTCCAACATCTGCCTTAACCAAATGCATGACACATATGAATGAAACAACTGCCACAATGCAAAACAGGTGGCAAGCAAGGACCTTAGGACCATCACAAGAACTTGTCACACCCAACTCCCTTTTTGGTTCGTGCCTCTTCGGCCTGTGCATGACACTGCACATGCCATGTTCTGTGCCTGGCCGTAGCGCCTGGGAGCACCGACTGTGGGGCACGTCGCTGTGATAGGAAGCATCCTATGACTGCAACAAGGAACAAGAAGCTATTAGGAACAAGTGCATCGCTACTAGTAACAAGTGCCTTACTAGTAGTAACAAGAACTACTAGGAGCAAGGACGCTACTAGGGCTCCTGGCCTTACTACTAGGAACAATGTTTGCTATTAGGAACAAAGGGCATCGCTACTAGAAATGCATACCACAGCCCCAATGAACCAACCCTGCTGACCTCTTGACGCCAGGCATGCCAAGGCAATTGGCCCGGCACTCTTCAGGAATTTGTCAGCCTAGCAACTGTCCAGAGATGTTGCCATTTCCGCAAATAATGCCACCAAAATTAAAGTACATATAACCAACTCTAACTTCACGGGTGTCCTATCCCTAAGTGTGAGACATGGCAACAAATGGGAAACTGTTCCAAACAAAAAACAGCTCCTACGACATGGCCCAAGAGACGCACTCCAGGCCTCAAAGTCATTCACAGGCCGCCCAGGAAGGCCACTCCCAGCAAAATCGTTGCCACGAGCACCCACAGCAAGTGGCAGCGCGCATGGTTTCAGCGACTTGCTCAACATATGTTAGCTGATTGACGACCTTTTCAACAATCTGCGCGCTGGTTCTTCAGTCCCCTCAAAAAATACAGCACAAGAATCATGTTCAATCCATCTTGGCAAGGTGTATTTTAATGCTTGGTCAAAAATCTGGTGGCCTGCAACATTGATTCTGCGTGACCCCCGGCTTTCTCCAGCATCCGAGCTCAAATGGTTCAGGCATGAACTATATACTAACCCTTGGTTGCCGACAGGAAATGCCGATCTTGCAAACCGGCCAGTCTGAATGCAACCTGGTGGCTCGCCGGCCTGACGTCGTCAATGGACACACAAAAACAATTCACAAGGCCAACAACACGTTTTAAGAAAATGTCAGCCTTGTTAATACACATTCTGCCATTGCTGCACCTAGATAGTATATATTGCCGCTCCATGTAGCAAACCCCAAGTGGCGTCGCACTGCATCCTGGCAAATACCGATCGGCGATTATTGGTGAGGCTAGTTCAACGAACTAGAAAGACTAAATGGGACTCATCGTTCGTGGAAAGCGTGTTTGTTGCAAAGACTGGAACTGATTGATTGTCAATCTGACCCTTGCAATGCGGAAATCACATATTGTTTGGCGGCGGTCACTTGCAAATACATATTGACATATTGGCCACACCGGTCCTTTTCAACAGGGATTGGCTCTAGTGGACCACCCACACATCGACAGGCATGCTCCAAGGAAGCAAGCCTTCTGCTCGCTCGCCGCATCGACTGTGTTGTTAGCAAAGGTCATCCAACCTGGGGGAACTAAAGGCAAAAAAAGAAACAGCCCTTGTTTCCGCCCTGTTACCCTTTTTGTCCACTGCCTTGTTCGATATTGAGCTCAGAGTATAGAATGTTTCAACTATATATATATATATAAATACACCTCCTCGCTCACGTGCATGGCATATCGTTGACATACAAAACCCCCATGCAAACACAGCAACAAAGCCGGGCGTGCTGCAGCACCAGGCAGTTCACAAGATCTCTGACTCGGCAACCACATGGCTACAAACTCAGAATCCTCGTGGCCAAATGTCGGTCAAACCAAAGGTTATCCTGCTGGTTTGGTCTAATTTACTGTAAGCTGACACTGTTGCGTGGGCCGAACCAATTGAAACACTACAACGATTCCTGTTGGCAGCCACTTGGCTGGATGCACCTTGTTGAGCCAACATACCGTGTCATTGGATATTGCCGTGTGGTGTCACGATCGCATTGGTTCACATTCCCTTCGTTTCCACGTTTTTCTGTTGTTTGCCTTTGTGGCACTGCCCCAAGTTCCAGCAAAATTTCATGGGGTTTCCTCCAATATCATTGCAAGTGGATCTTCCGTCGACAAGCGGCCAATCACTATTGAGGTGTCCTCGCACTGAAATGAGCTGTTTGCCCGTCCGGAAACTTTGGGGACGTAGTTTTAATGAGCAAAGTGGATTATTCTGCCGCTTCCGTGCTGCCACGCAAAAAGGGGGCGCGCAATGTGTTTTGTCACGTTTGAGTCTGAGGCCTCATAACATGAATTGATTACACCCATAGACCCCGGATACAGTTACGGCGTACACGGGCAAAGTTTACATCATAATGCAGCCAGTACGTACTAAAAACGAGCGCCTGAGGCGGTCAAGTACAACTGAACAGTTATCCTTTAAAAATTAACGTAAGCAAGCACGACAAATTGAGTTTTATCTTCACACGTGTTCACTTTACTTGACCTGTCTTCACATGGCGTTTTCATGTTTTCTCTTTTGTTGGGTAAACGTTCTCATAAGTGCAGAGGTGGCACCAGGAAACAAATCCAGAAAAACAAAACACACGGAAGACGAGCGAAGCAAACGACATTAAGGCGAAGGTGCGCAAAGCAGCCCAGTGCCGGACCCATGTGGCAGCAAGTTGGGGCTGGGCCGGCGGGGGGGGCGCGCGCGCGCGTCGGACCCAAGAGGCCTCCCCAACGGACCCGCGACAACGACACCAACCCACGGATTTGAAGTCTCATTAATGCTTTAAACTTGTATAGGTGTGCAAGAGGTTATGCATTCACAGCTGCACGAAGCTACAACACATCGGCCTTGGTAAAACGACACCTTACCATGCAGATGATGCAAATGAATAAAAGTGCATTTCTGACATCACCAGCCGCTCAAAAATCACAAAAATTCGCCTCCAACACAACCTCCAAAACCTTGCTTCCGTGCACCCCTAAACACCACCCAATTTCGAGTTTACGAAGTGCTTTCTCGGACTACCACCCCCCCGACCCCGAATTTTTTCACTTCGCCAAACACAACTCAGCTGGCGCCTTCTACGAAGGCTGGCTTTCGTAATCTTTTGCCCGGGTCGCGCACGCGCGCCTCCTGCGCTGGCGGGAAGTACGGTTTGCGTGCGCGGACCCGCCACACATCCCCGCGAAAAGGGCCTCTGGCCCGAGGCATCCGCGACAGGGGGTCATCCAACTTGGCTATACAAATCAATAATCAATTGCAGAAACAATCCACCGAGGCCACCATGGAGAGAGCTGCCCCAGCTACGACTGTGCAGACAGTGACACTTGCTGGAGGCCGGGTGAAGTAAAATAGTTGCCCTTCGTGCCTCAATAACCCATCTGCTTTGACAGAGGACCAGCGACCCACAGAAAAACCACTTGTGGATCGTTGCCTACCATTGTCTGTCAAGGTCTTGACGAAATACACAAGAGCCACTTCACTGGAGCATCTTGTAGCACGCCACATGGATCAAGGAAGCCTCTGTCGTCGGACCAGCATAGCCTCATGGAACCGAAGCGCTCCCACCAGTGCTCCATGAAAACTTAGTTCAAAGCCCGATGTAAACTGAAGAAAAATCAAATGACAAAGAAAAACACCATTATCAGATCATTTGTTCGAAAATGACAATTATACCGTAACCAGCATAGGCCCCAAACAGTTTCAAAACGATTCGTTTAGACCAATATGAATCAAAAATCGATTTCTTGGTACGCCCTACCCTCACCCCAAGAGCAAACTGCTTCATCAATCGGCATTGACATCGCTATTTTTTCGGCCACACTCCCAGCCACAGAGTTCAGGGGCGCGGCCAAGACAAGGACAACAGGAGGACAAGACCCGGACACAGAGCCGGGCCACAGAGTTCAGGGGCGCGGCCAAGACAAGGACAAGAGGAGGACAAGAAGAGGACAAGAGGAAGCCAAGGCCCAGCCACAGAGCCCAGCCACAAACTTCAGGGAGGACAAGAGGAGGACAAGGCCTGGACACAGAGCCCAGCCACAGAGGGGCCTGGACACAGAGCCCAGCCACAGAGTTCAGGGGCGCGGCCAGTGAGTGAGTGTGGCCAGCTCTGTTTTCTAAGATAGCACCCCAACAGTAAACTGCTTGGGGAAAAGAAATGGCGTGAGAGGATGTATGGCTGTGGTCGGGGCTCCCCACAAAGCCACTGGTGCCATCTCTGGACACCTGGCGGCACATTGACGACCTGGCGGCACATTAACGAAGGTAGAATCATAGAAACATAAGCTACAAAGAAGCTTGTGTTACGGAGGTTTCTATATACTGGGTTGGTTATCTGGCAAGGGCCGATCAAGTCTCAACCGATGCTCAAGTAATGGGCCATGACTGGTCGTGGACGAGGAAGCACAACAGCAAGACGGAAGAATTGCCTGCAAAAAGATGCCTCGGATCATCTCGGATCAGATGTTCCCGGAAAAGGAAAAAAGAAATTGACACACGCGTGATGTCCAACATCGGCCACTGATTCGCTTGGACTCTGTTTTGAGCGTCAACCGCAGTCTGGACAAACTTTTGAAGATGCCGATGATGCCGCTGAAGAATGTCGTCATTGCTCCCTCTCACTACTTCTTCCGCGGATGGAGCCAGGGCTTGGATCGGAGGATCGTGATGACCTCCTCCTCCACCGTCCCCTCCAAGCTATACTGAAGGCATGTCTCGTGCAAAGTGGCCAACCAGGTCGACATGGCTCCGGTCTCAAAAGGATTGGTGAAGCGATGGTAGGTGGCGCCTGGCGTGCCTTTCTCGACAACTTCGCGCTTGGGGCTCAGATAGGCACTTTTCCAGGTATCCAAGGCCGTCTTCCATGACCAAGTTTGGCCGGAGAGCAAGAGCTGATACATCCCAGTGGGAGGGCGCACGACGATCAAGTAGGTGCGGCGGTAATCCACCAAAGCAGCATTGCTCCAATGGAGATCTGGGTATGGGCCAGTCGTCGCAGTGATGCGCAACTGGGACTCATGCAGCCACTCCGCGGGGTCCTGGGCAGTGCGGTTGTGCACCAAAGCCTGCGCAGCAGTGGTGGCTTCACCCAAGTGCTCCAACAAGTAAGTATCGATCAAACTCAGGCACGGCGCAGATCAGCCATGCTGGGTAGTCCAAAGTTATTTCAAAACTTGGCCTCTAAACCTGTTGGCCTCAAGGAACCCACTCAGTCTAAATCAATGTAGCAGATATTTTTTTACATACTGGGAGCCCCTTTGGAACCCAAAGTCCTGCCACCCCTGCCCAAGCGCTTTGACCATTTCACACAGCAGGATAGTTATATGTTATAGGACATTAAACAGCGTATAACTTATAATTATAGCCTGCTATATACCACATCACCTGGAAGGCGGTAAGCAAAGGTCCGGTGAGTTCCACGTGCTTGGGTGAAGCAGGCAATACATGTAAGATCTTATTTGACTTAACTGCCCTTTGGGGTGGTGATGATTGAACGTACCAGACTCTGACAAAGTGAATGTTCAATTGGAGCTGTCCTGTCCTATTGCTCATGACGCAATACTTCTAGAACCTGACCAGTGGTCAAAGATCACATATTTTCCACTCATACTTGAGGCCGAGGGTAGGTGACGAAAGCTAGCAGGGGTGCATCCGGACTGGTGGGACATCAAGCGGAGTGAGGCAAATGCTCATGAGGTAAAACGTTGTGAACATGTAAGACACACAAACAGCAATGACACAGCCAACCTTAGAATTGAAGTCCCCGATAATTAAGGAAGCGTGGCTGGACTTTGCCACACTGTTCGATGCATCCGATGTGTTCACGAACCTGTGAGCTTGTTGAATCTGTTGCACTGTATCCCAAAACCTCCACGGAGGAGTTGAACCAGCGCGGATGCCATAAGAGGTGCCCAAGAGGTGTCCCAGAGGCAAAACAAAGCTGCTTGCATGATTTTTCCCGAAAGCATTGCGAAGGGTTCTTCCGGAAAATCCTTTGAACACTGACACTTCGACACTTACACTCAGACACACCTAGACATTGACACTTTCACCACACTGGCAGGATAAATAACATGAACGCTATACGTAGCCCTGTGTAAGTGGAAGAGCGAAAGCTGTCAAAGTATGCAAGTGGAAGTATGCAAGTGTAAGCACGGGTATGAGTATGCATGCAATGAGTATGCAAGCATGCAATGAGTAGGCAAGTGAACTAGCACGGGAGATGTCCTAATGAAAAAACATTTCCCCACTTTATAAATTCTCTCTTAAAGGCGGAGCGTGGGACGAACAGCGTCAACCGAAAGTGCAACCCTCTGCGGAGATCGTGCGTGTCGAGTGCGCGAAATGCAGGTGAGAGTGCGATGTGCCGGGTGCCCGCGCAACCCTCTGCGGAGATCGTGCGTGTGGAGTGCGCGAAATGCAGGCGAGAGTGCGATGTGCCGGGTGCCCGCGCAACCCTCTGCGGAGATCGTGCATGTCGAGTGCGCGAAATGCAGGCGAGAGTGCGATTCGCCGGGTGTCCGCGCAACCCTGTGCGGAGATCGTGCGTGTCGAGTGTGCGAAATGCAGGCGAGAGTGCGATTTGGCGGGTGCCCGCGCAACCCTCTACGGAGATCGTGCGCGCCGAGTGCGCGAAATGCAGGCGAGAGGCGTAGAGTATCTGGGGAGCTGGGAGATGAGCACTGGTGAATTTGTAGTACAACTGTAGTACGCGGAGTAGCTGGGGAGCTGGAAGCTCAGAACTGGTGACTTTGTAGTACAACTTTAGTACGCGGAGGAATCTGCGGAGCTGGAAGCTGAGAACTGGCGACTGCGCAGTACAACTTTAGTACGAGGAGTATAGCTGTGGAGCTGGAAGATGAGAAGTGGCGACTTAGTAATACAACTTTAGTACGCAGAGTAGCTGGAGAGTGGGAAGATTAGAACTGATGAGTGGGTAGTAGGTGAGAACTCGCGACTATGTAGTACAACTTTAGTACATGGAGTAGCTGGGGAGCGGGAAGATGAGAACTGGCGAGTGGGTAGTACAACTTGAGGGCGTGGAGTATCTGGGGAGCTGGGAGGTGAGCACTGGCGACTTTGTAGTACAACTGTAGTACGCGGAGTAGCTGGGGAGCTGGAAGCTCAGAACTGGTCACTTTGTAGTACAACTGTAGTACGCGGAGCAATTTGTGGAGCTGGAAGATGAGAACTGGCGACTTTGTAGTACAACTTTAGTACGCGGAGTATCTGGGGAGCTGGAAGATGAGAACTGGCGACTTTGTAGTACAACTTTAGTACGCGGAGTATCTGCGGAGCTGGAAGATGAGAACTGGCGACTTTGTAGTACAACTTTAGTACGCGGAGCAATCTGTGGAGCTGGAAGCTGAGAACTGGCGACTTTGCAGTACAACTTTAGTACGCGGATGAGTCATCTCTCGCGGCTGAGTCATCTCTCGCAGCTGCTCTGGCGCCCCTGCAGCTGAGTCATGTCTCCCAACCACCCGGCTCTCTTGAGAGGTTGACACACACACAAACAGAGACCCACGCACTGCCTCAACTTACTCGGAGACACACACAGACAGAGACTCATACACACACAGACATAGATACGCACACACAGAGACCAACACACTGCCTCAACTCACTCGACTTAACACTTCACACTGAATACTTACCAGATAACTCACACTCTGACTTCCTACGTGATGAAAAATGCTTTCGGGCCACTCGTCGTCTAGTTTTGGTTTCTTCTATCGATGTCGATGTCATGAACATGTGAGCTCGTTGAATCTGCTGTTGGATCGTCATGTATATGTAATGAGGGACTGAAGAAAAGCAACGCAGCATCATGAGCATCACGGGAAGTCACAAACCAGGCGTATCAGATACACCTGGTTTATGTATGTTTGTTTGAGCATCTTTGTCGAGTGAAGTGTCAGCCATATGCACTGAGATGCCGAAGGAAACTCAAAGGCACGTGTATCTGATACGCCTGGTTTCTGACTTCCCGTGATGCTCATCATTGAAGCCTTGAACCCTCGCGTAAATTTCATGTTTCATGCCCCCCTTCCAAACTCAAACAGTGGCCTACTTCACCTGCCACCTCAACATAGCACTATAGCACGTACCGGAAGCGTCCCAGGGGGGGGTTGAACCCGGGGGGGGGGGGGGGCCTACACGTGAAGTTTTCACGTGATTCATGATTCTCGAGGCTGCGAGCCCTTGACTTGCTAAAGCAAGAGCAACTCCAGCTAGCTGATGCTAGCTTTCGTGATGAGAATCATATGCATATCAACAAACAGGGACCATTGCAAGGATGTACAGGCCAAAGCCAAAGTCAAAAGTTATGGCGGTAAACATTGAATCATTGAAATCATTAAACATGCATTGAAATCATTGAATCTGATTGTTTTCCCGCGCTTTTTTGCCGCAGAAGGTCACGACTGTTGTTATACTGGCGAGTCTCCAGCTGTGCATGGGCTGTTGATTGTCTTTATACTGGCCAGTCTCCAGATGTAGGTGTGAGGATGTGGGGGGGCCGTGGGGGTGAAAGGTAGGGAGGTCACCCAGGTGTGGCTCGGAGCCTTCGAGATTGTTGGCCGCGGAAGCAGGAAGGTGAAGGAGATTGCAGGCTAGAACTCGCATGGCAGCCGTGGAGGGATGCGCTGCCCACCGGGAAATCCAAGCGTGGCGGGCAGCTGGACTCCAGCTGTGTGTCGTTGGTGGCGACGGGGTTGGGCTTGTGCTGTGGGTGGTGAGACAAGCGTGGTGTCGATCGCTAGCTGCGACCCATTCCACAGCGGGAGCCCGTTGGCGATGACTTCCATTCGCCTTTCATCTGTGCGTGTGCTTCTGGTGTTCAGGCCCCGTAACAACACAATTGTACTGACAGCAGCACCCGCTTCCCGACATATGCGAGCCATGGCCCGTTCCATTGCTACCCCCTTGTCCGCAAGGCACCCGAACGCGGGCAGGCTGCTCGGTGGTCACCCTGTGGGCCTATCGGCATCTGGCGGGGTGTGGGGAAAAGGCAAGCGAAAGCGTCGCAACACTTGAGGCCAAGGGGGGGGGGGCGAAAGCTAGCGCTCCAGAATGGGAAAGTGGAGGGCAGCGAGGTAGGAAAAAACACGGCGCTCTTTTTTGCCCGGATCCTCCTGAGAAAGAAGAGAGAGAAGAGAGACGGAAACACGAGAGACAGAGAGGAGAGAGAGAGAGAGAGAGAGAGAGAAAGGAGAGAGAGATGAGAGAGAGATGAGAAAGAAATGAGGGAGAGATGAGGGAGATGAGAGAGAGATGAGGGAGAGATGAGAGAGATATGAGAGAGAGATGAGAGAGATATGAGAGAGAGAGAGAGATGAGAGAGAGAGAGAGAGAGAAAGAGACAGAGAGAGAGAGGAAGAGAAAGAGAAAGAGAGACAGTGAGAGTGAGAGTGAGAGGCCGCAAGATACGCAACGCTAACCGCATCGCAAGAGTAACTCCAGCTAGTTTCGCTAGCTTTCGTGAATAGGACACGAAAGTGTGCTGATTCGATGACCAGGTCTGTTGTTGGGGGGCATTGTGCATGCGGTTGCTGCAAAGGGGCCGCTTTGCGAGTCAAGGAGGGCCTGCGACGCCGGGTCGAGGCTGGCTCGAGCTTCAGTGTTGTATGCGTCGTCTATTGCCGCGGAGGCCTCTTCCCAATCTAGCATCGCCATACTTAGTTTTGTCCCCTTAAATTCTGCGTAGTCCTGGATACGGCGAATGATGTATAGGGCATGTAGATCTGTGTGGTCGGAAACCGTACTGAATATGACCAAGGTGGTTTTCAATCACGCCTTGCATTCGTTGACGTGTCATTATCATATATACTTTGTATATGCTACTTCGTATCGAAATAGGTCGAAATTGTGCGGCGTTATCTGTCTCACCCTTCTTGAAACTAGAAACCACTCTAGCTTGGAAAATTTGTTCCGGGATAACTGCGCTACACCACCAGGAGAACGCCTGTCTACCAATGGATAATATGTATGTATACGGCAACCACTTGAGTTGTTAAAGCTTGATCGTAAATATTATAGATCCCACATCTCTCAACTATCGCTGCGGTAGGAAGCGGGCGTCCATTGGATGGAAGGGGTAAACTATACAACTTGAAAGCGGGTTTGCGTTTGTAAAGTCCTGTGTCTAGCCTATCGCCTGCCCCTTAAATTCAATAATCCATCCCTACCGGTTACCTAGGGGGGCGTCCCCTAGTTGTAAGTTACAATTTCCTCAAAAATGTAGCTTACAAATACTAAATCACCTAAAAGTTTGTAACTTACAATTTTTTTTCCCCTCCAGGATTCTCAGGCCTTTCAATTGGTCAGACATCCGATAGGCTAGAAACATGCAATTTTCATTTTTCCAAAAATGCAAGTTACATTTTTTAGGTTTCACTGAACAGTACGGCATTTCTCGACTACACACGTCGGAGGCAGTAAGTTACATGTTTTCACCCCCCCCTGCCCTTTACCCGCCCCTCCCAAAGCGAGAGGTTTGGGGAGGCGGGGTTGGTAAGTGTAGCTACAGGCATCCCACGTCTCGAGCTACATTTTTCAGCACCCCCCTCCCCAGAAGGACGTCAAAGGGTGGTAACTTACATAAAAAGGGCCTCTAGGGGGGTGTCCAGAAAATGTAGGTATTATTTTTGGACGCCCCACCTCAAATCCATGGGTCGTGAAAGGACTTAACATGCTTTCCTGAAGTGCTGGACCAACGATATCCAACGATCATTTTTGAAATCCTGATCCTTTCTGGGAGGGTGCTGCCCGAGGGTGCCCGTGCGCCGTGTGTGTGCTTTGAAGCCTGGGCGCTGGCGCCGTAGGAGGGCGCTGCAGGGCCCCGCGGCCAACAATTTGTTCTTTGTAATCTGGGTCAGGGGTTCTTATTTCTTATGGTGGGGCTCTGGACTCTGGACTGGTTTTTGCGTTTTGCGGGTGCTGCTGCCGTGCTGGTGCAGGTGCTGGCTCTGGATCGACGTTTTCGTGTTGCGGGCGCTGCTGCCGTGCTGGTGCGGGTGCAGATGCCGGCTCTGGATCGGCGTTTTGTTTTGCGTGACCTGTTTCAGTTGAATTGTCGATTTTGGTGGAGGTGACCGCACTCCAAGTGCCGAAATGCATGTGGTGTGGTGCAAGTTATGTTGGGGACATGAACATGCCACGTCGCCACTTTTCGTGGCAGCCGCCATGCGTTGTGCGCGTTGGAGGTGTGGAAAGCGAATTTTCGTTGCAGACGGTGGGAAGCGTGAGGTTGTGACGTTTGGTGGAGGTGAATGTCGCTGTTGGGATTAGCGCGTGGGCGGCTAGGGTTTTGAGGGGCTAGGATTGCAGGCCTGCTTCACTCTGATGAAGTGTCCCGTTTCTGTTTTGGAGGACGTTCCCTACGAAACGCTCGAGGCTTTGACGCGGGAGTTTTGGAGGAGTCTTGTACGAAACGCTTGTTTTGGTGCGCGTGTTCATTCGGGCCCGTGGTTTCTATCAGGTTGATTTGTTTAATACTGCAGCTGGCCCTGTTGCTTGTTGGGCCGCTGAATGCAACGCTTTCATGATTGAGATGTGACACAAATGACTCAATTGTCCCTGTGTCCAGTTTGGGGATGCTTTCTTTCCTCCAGCTGGCTTTGCTTAGTGGTCCGCTGAACACGCCCTCTTGCAATTAAGAAGGCATTTCTCCTGTTGGGATGATGCCGGCTCTTTTGAACACGGGCGCTATTGATATTGGATGCTAAGATGAATTTTTCATTGAAACGCGACAGTTCGACCCTCCGTTTTGGGGATCCTCCTTTTGTATTCTCTCTTTCCGAAAGGTGGCTTTGCTTAGTGTTCCGCTAAGTCCTCGCGGGCTGCGCCTGCGTTCTTTTTATTGTTGTTTATATACTTGATAGTGTGCGTTTAGGGTTTATGCATTCGTTTAATGATAGGTTCCTGGATGGCCTGTGCTGCATATATTTGGTCCACGTGTGGGTAGGCAGCTTCTAGTCGCCCATGGCCTTTGAGAGCAACAAGTGCAAAATAGAATCATTTGCGCCTAAGCTCTGTGAGTTTGTGGAGTGTGGGCTTAGGATGGCCTTAGGTGAATGTATTTGGTGAAGCCTGGTTTCGCCTGCAGATTTGTGAAAGTTGCATTACAAGGTGTACACATGTTTGATGCTTTTTGTGGGGCGACATTTAGTCTGGAAGCGTCCCTGAGGTGTGATCGCACGCGCATTGTCGTTATTTTGCTTCCGACGTTTCTGAAACGTTGAAAACCATGCGCTCTGATCCCTTGTGTAGTTCAGCTGTGACTCCACAAAACCAAGCAGTTCAGGAAAGTTCAAACATAGCTTTGTTTCTGTTTTGGTTAGTTCTGCAGTTGGGACGGTTTCTGCACTATCCTTCACAGGGAGACAGAAGTAGATGAGGAGAATTAAAAAGGGCCCTGGAAAAACTTCGGCAAGATTTACGTTCCAAAAGCCCAGGCGGGGCGAAAATTGCATTCCAGCTTTGAAACCTCACTGATTTGTATGACCATGTATTGAAAAACGTGATTTCAGGAGCCAACTCACAGAACACACACAATGAAAAAACGTAAATCACTTCACCCCAATCCGCTCCATCCACCTTCTCTTAGTTTGGTCCAAATTACGCCGGCATAGACCCCAGATAGCGGGTGTATAGGGGCAAAGCTTATAATGCAAGCAGTGTGTATACACGTGCGCCTGAGGCAGCCGGGCACTATACGAAGACAGTAACCAAAAAAACTATGGGGCAAACTTTGTCGCATGACCAAGGTGGTTTAAAGGATTTTAAAGGGCATGCTGTCTTTTGCGCATGGGACATGCCACGGTCGCCTGTCACCACACCACAAGCGGGCGGCGCGATGGCTACCGTAAGCGACCAACACATGGTGTGTCTTCAGCGAGCGGCAGTGCAACGGCAGTGCAACGGCAGCGCAGCGCCGATCCAGAGCCACAAGGGGTACAATAGCATGAAGGGAGACAGGCCTGGGAGACGAGGCAGCAGCAGCAGTGGCACCAAAATCGCCGACCCTGAGCCACACCATTGAGACGTAAGAACCCCTTATAGCTTGCAGCTATCTGGTTAAGAGGGAACACGTCCAAACCCCCCTTTCAATTTTCTGTCTGGGTCGGTGGTGAAAGTCCATGTGATTTCTCCAATGGACCATTCCCTATATCCACGTGCAATGGTCTGTTTGATTCGTTGGGCTCCACTAACTCGTTGTTTTTGGATGGAATCATGTCTCCGCAGTGCGTGGCGTGGCGTGAATCAGGTCGTCAGCACACGGTCCACCCGACCCGGCAACCCGGCATGACCCAAAAGAGGCGATAACATGCGATAATCCGATAACCCACCCGACGGACCTACGTCCAAGAGCCGCATTGGGAGTTGGGAGCAGCTACCGGTGTCCATATCCAACACCGCGCAAAGTAGTCATCTCACAAAAATACATTGGCAGTGCCCTTGGCCCGGAGCACAAAGCTACGCCTTCAACAACTGCACTGGGTTGGTGTGCAGTGGTTTTGTTTGGTGGGTTTGTTGTGATTATATGTTGTTTGTTGTTCGCTGTCACGTCCCACTACAGGGGACACAGCGGGACCCATGGGCCGGGCCACTGGTGGGACGATGGCGGGATGTTTTGCCGGCGTCATCTGTGTCATTGCTTGTTGGCGCAGTGAATTTTGTGTGTGTGGGTGTGTCTCTCTTTCTCTTTCTCTCTCTAATCCATCTCCTTCAGTCTTGTGGCCACGCTGTGTCGAAGAGACACCCAAGCGTGGGGGCCACAACACCGGCGCACGCGAGGCCGAGCCGTCACTGGAATCGTATGAATAAATAACCAGTGTGTTCTTCGTGCAAACGCAACAAAGGGCCTCGCCTCGGCAACGCCCTATGTCAAGAACTGTTAGAAGGTGAAATGGGTGACATCAGCCCAGGATCGGATGCCACTTGTTCCCCGTCTGAACTCCAGCAGCGAGGCTGTGACACCGCCTGGGCCGTCAACCCATACGGCACCGCACCAACTCCACGGCGAGCACAGCGGCGTGGGCTATAGGTGGCCACTGCGGCCAGGTGAGGAAAAAATGCACATCAGGAGTGGGGTGCACGCCGATCACAGTGAGCGAGATGGCCAACAATGCCCAGTGGGCGCTCTTGGCGCGTGCCCAAGTCCTCCAACTGCGAGGAGAACGGTTCTCACAAAATGGCGAGATGCTTCCCGTACCGCGCTACGAACCACACGGGTTGCAAGGTCGGCACAGCAGGCACAGGCGGATCCGATCAAGGTCATTGGGCTTTTATTGAAGCACATCAGGTGTGGAGTGGAGAAGGCTCTGAAGCGTGACAATGTGTTGCTGGGCTCCTCTACTCCTCGCACAGCCTCTAAACACTTTCTGGCCTTGCAACAATCTAAAGCTGTCCTTTGTGTGACTGGTTGTGGGGTGTTGTTGGGCTCTGGTTGCCCGAGGCCTTCCTGGTACACCGCGGAGACGGTCAACATAACCTAGTTCAATGCATCGGCACAGCGTTGTGCAGAAAGATCGTGGCAGTTGTAGTGCGCTTTTCAGAGGCCCACACAGAAGCGGAGAGCAATCCACCTCCTGCAAAAAGGAAACTTCCGGAGACGGGTGTACATGGCGCTCATTGGGGGGTGGGAGTGCTTCATACATCGAGCTTGTCAAGACAGTGGTGGGACGATGGAGCTCATCGTTGGCAGCGGCATCTGATTTCTGAAGGCCGCTTTCATGGGCACGCATGGGAGCACAAGCTCAGATACGTTCCAGTGATGGGCCAGGAGTTGCGGGCATAGCCGGAGGTTTTACCCAAATGCAACAGCTTTATCGGCGTCATTGTCATATTGTTGCTGACAAAGAGCATACAGTTATATTTAATTTAATGCCCTTTGTTACTAATATCGAACATTGTTCCTAGTAGTAAGGCCAGGAGCCCCTAGTAGCGTCCTTGCTGCTAGTAGCGATGCCCTTTGTTCCTAGTAGCGTCCTTGCTCGGCGTCAAAACTGGAAAAGAAGGCTGAGGCTGATGAAGCGGTCCGCGCCTCCAACCCCCCCGGATCACCTCCTTCGTGCTTCGATTCACCCAAATCGATCTTGCACCAGTTGCAAAATGGACTTTCTAGCGTCCAACATCAACTATGTTAATGTAAGGGAGTACCTGACAAGGCTCTTGATGATGGGACCCCCTGTCTTTTTGGAGTTGCGGAGTGGCCGAAGTATTCACGTTGTTACCATTTGTATACAAGTATACAAACACATTGTGAACACAAAATACAAGCAATGTGCTGAACGAATTTTTCACACCTCGCTTTCGGCACAAAAACGGTTGCACCTCAAGGTTGCAAGAAAGGCGTTAAACAAAAATTACAGCCATGAGGGACTGAGGGACTCCTGCAAGAAGCCTATGTCGTACGGAAGGGGCCAGAGGGACGGGCACCAGCGCATAGCAAGCTTCAGAGAAAGGAAAACCATGGGCTGGAATTCTCCTTGCACAGGGCACAAAGGGTTCGAGTCCAAAGTGTTGAGTATGCTCGACTCTTGCCGTGTCTGCACGGCCAGGAGGTACAATTGTTTTGGGACTGGCCTGCTTGCAGCAAAGTGTTTTGTAGAAAGGTAGTTGCATGCTTTTGCCACCCTTGCCACCCATGCATATTGAGAACCATATCCACGAAATTCACGGCAGCTGTGGTAAGCCAGCAAGGGTGGGGGGCTGAAGAGCAAAGCGCGCAACAATGCCAAAGCAGAAAAATCCTCAGCGCTCAACAGCAAGAGCTTCAAAGAAGGCACTGAGGCCCAGTGAGGCGCAGTGAGGCCTGAACGTGTCCGATTCATTTCCGACTGGGGGCTGCAAAGGGCCACTTGGCAGCTGTGACCGAGAGAAGCAACATGAACTGCGTGGTGGACGCAGACTTTGGTCGCCGTGCGCAGCACCAAGGCAGCCGGAAAAGAAAACACGTGCAACTCAGCGTAAGTTTATGTAGAGCGATACACTAGTTGTTTGGATTACATTTGAGCATTTTGTGAGCACCTGAATGTGTGCCCATGCCCCAGGGCTTCTGAAGTTCCTCGCTGGTGAATCTTGCTGATTGCGTTTATATGTATATAAGTTTCACAAGCTTCTTGTTGGAGGGGCAGTAGCCGTGCTACACCCGCGCCACAAGCAACACTTCGAGAAATTTGCTCGCCCCATGTCCTGCAGCAAAACCCTCTATCCCATGGTGCCGGCGGAATACATGCTCCTAGTAGCGATGCCAGGAGCCCCTAGTAGCGTCCTTGCTCCTAGTAGCGATGGACATAGAAGTGTGCATGTGCGAGCCGTGGGCGGGCATTTAGGCATCCAATAGTTCTTGAGCGTAGCAGGCCTCCGAATTTCGCCCTGTCGCGTTATACCGATCAGTGTGCAGGGCTATGTCGAAGGTTGAAACCTGGTTGGACAGCACTCCAGTAAATGAAGTATTCACTATCTGGCAGCGGTGGTGTTCTGAAAACCAAGCAACTTTGTATGGAATCTTGTCGTTTTCCCAGCAACCCAAATAGATGATGCACACACTCTTCTTGGCACAAATGAGGCCACTGCACTATGACTAAACAGAAGATACGTTCTTTTTTGCGCCATGGCTGAAGTGGATCAAATGCAACCGCATGGCCTCAGCCAAGTGAATGATCAACTGTGAGACCATTGCAACAATAATGGACTCAGACTCAAACCTGAGTCAAAATTGTAGCCTCTCAACTTCTCTATCTAGTCTGCTTTCAATACATGAACAAAAATTCAAGTCTTCTCTGGCTGGTGCCTCCCCCTTGCCCTTGGAGCCAAGTGTCGAGAAAATAGTTGTGGCACGACTTACTTTTCCTGCCAGCACACGCATGTTTGCCGCATAATGTTGGAACTGTAACCAGGGAGGTTTTAATGGCGAGACCACCCAGCAAGCATTCAATCAGGGGTTCCAATCTTGCATTCCGACTTTATAAATCCGTCTGCGGGCTTTGGCTCAACGGGTATCTTTTCCAACAAAACAAATGCAAATGGACTTCTTGTTCCACCTTGATTCATCAATCGTCGCCTCGTGGACCACCAAACTGTTCGGCTGCACACGGCACTGAAGACTCTTCCCCCTGACCATATCAACGAGCAACGATGCACAAACCCTCTTGATGTCTCTTGGTTTCTTAGAATAGAATGTCACTAGTCACCAGCGCTCTCTATATACATTTTCCCATTTTCCAGCGCATCAGCCTTAGTGTTGGTTGGAGGCCATCGCTAGTAGGTTGGAGGCCATCGCTACTAGGTTGGTTTTCTATTTGACTCTCTTCTGTGATTTGGGGGCCCACATGAACCCGCAACGTGCAGCTGCACATCCAGCCTCAGGATGCTGAAGCTGTTGGAAAATACCTACAGCTTTGCAGCTTTGATGAAGATTTCACGGTCATGAGTCATATGCTTGGATCATACAATCGACTGCCTGGAAATCTGGTCAGACTGGAAGTTTGGGTGATGCCTGCTTTGGGGGTTCTCTGGCCTCTGATCTCAAATAAAGTACAGTAGAGGGAAGGAACCAATCTCCCTCCACAAATATTCGAGTCAAAAAAACTTCACTCTTCCAGAAACTTTCAAAGCTTCAAATGCATCATTCACTCAATACCGACATGACCCCTAATTTCCACTTTGGGTAAAAGGACATTGATCATCCCAGAATTTGTTCTTGCTTGCATGTGTTCATCTCCGTGCTAACTTTCTGATCAATCTGGGAGTCTCACCAGCTCTACTCGTCCGGCACTCGCAAATGGTCCGGCGGAGCCCTCACAAGGCCCTGCTTCAGCCTTTGTCAAGAAATGCCGAGGCATGCCATGAGCCGGTGGGGTGGAGAGTGCAGTGCAATACTTGTAGGATTGCTTGGCCGTTTGATCTTGAAATCCTCCTCAACCATCCACGACCAAAAAAATGTATGGGCACAACATCAGCATTTAAAAGCACTCTACTTCCGGGGTTGACAGATTTGGGCCGGCGCAAGGCGCTATCAACAACCCTTGCCATGACAGACGTTTTGGCCCTACACCCTGGAGACAAATGCAAATGTATCAAAAGTACGGGTCGAAAGTGATGGTGTCAGCTCTGCAAAACCAAACATGTTCAGTCCTACCTTGAGGGCCACTAGGCATTCCTTCCCCTGAGCACCTCATGTTGCTCTACGCGTAGGAGCTCTTCCTCTTCACCTGGCAACATCCCCAGCTCAGTCTGCAATCCCCAAGGAACCTCCACTTCTGCGGGTGGAGTGTCTGTGAGTACCATCATTAAAGACTCGTTGACTCATCGCATTTCTAGAAAACTAGCCATTGATCCAACTGACTCAGTGAGTGTATGTTTTGCTCTACCGTACCCTTTGATTGGCTCGAGACGACCCACCTGATTCAGGAATGAAAATTGCTGCCTTGGCCATGATGAGGATGCAATCAGCGGCATGACAGGTGAACCGCTGAGCATTGGGCAAAATCAATCGAGTATGAGGACAGGATGAAATCCCACTGGGCAGAAGTGCCTGGTCAGTCACCAGTCCCAACTAACGGTTACAAAGAGAAACTGGATTGAAGAGGTCATGCATGGAACCAGCGCACTTGAATTGTTTGGACAGAAAGTGACCCCAAGCACTGAAGTGGCCTTTAGGCAGCTCCACCACCAGTTTTGTTTGACTTCTAGCTGCGACCTCAAAAGGATTTTGTTGTCCAAAAAACTTCAGCATGTCACCCCACTGATTTCTACATGCCCATGCTGCCTATGCTCCTCCATTCATGAAGTCTGCGATAGGACACCACTGCACCACTGACACCACTGACACCACTGACCACTGGGCCACGAACTGAAATCTCTCCTTGGAAGTGAAAGCCAGAAACGATTGTTTCAATGCCGTTCATTTTGATGGACAAGGCCAGTGTGACAACACTGTCTCTTTCTTTTTGCTTTTGTGTTTGGGAGTGGCGAAACACACTTTTGAAATCCTCCAAGTGGCGATAACACTCTTCGAACTCGGCACCAACGAGCCGCCGCAGGTGCGTGGCCTCTTCCGACTTGAGAGAGGAGGGGGGTGAACGAAAGGTAGCAGGGAATCAGGCGTAATCCGGGAGGAGGTGAGAGGCCCCCCACTTGTTTGAAGAGAAGTGAGTGAGCGTGATGAAAGAAAGACTAGTGCACAAACGCTTGACAAAACCTCCAGAAGCTGTAGCGGTCTAGCGGTTTCAATACAGGTTGACGTGCCTTCAAAAGGAGTCACATATTTCTCAAATGCAACTTCGGATTTACATAGTGACGTGCGGCGACCCTGTAAATTGCGTGGCCGCAGGCCATGCTTGCAAACAGGACGTGCTCAAAAACACTGGTATTTACGAGGTTTCGTTGCCGTCGATCCACAGCCGCGGCAAGGTCTAAGGCCACGCTTGAAGACAGGAAGAGCTGAAAACACTGGTATTTACGGTATTTTGTAGCCGTCGATCCAAAGGCGCACCACGGTTGAGCGCTGGAAAAGCGCAGAAAACCGTGTAAATACCGGCGTTTTCTGCCGGGAAGGTGCACAAAACCCTGTAAATACCATAGTTTTGTGCAATTTTGAAGCCTCCAAAAGCCTCAAAAACCCTTTCTGACAAAATCTTTCCTGGTTTTTGGTCTTTTTTCGGTCATTTTTCTAACCGAGACGCATCAAAAACCATCGGTTTTTGCGGTGTTTTTTGCCGGACAGCCACAAAAAACGCTGTAAATTCCATGATTTTTGGTCACTGCTGAGGACTGGAAGAGCTGAAAACACTGATATTTACAGTGTTTTCGAACGGTTGACCCCGAGGCGCGCTAGGGTGGAGTTGAAAGGGGGGGG
>CAXAMN010005446.1:744760-791060 GCA_963970005.1 Durusdinium trenchii | reverse complement strand
GAGCAAGAACGCTACTACTAGGAGCAAGGACGCTACTGGGGGCTCCTAGCCTTACTACTAGGAGCAAGAACGCTACTAGGGGCCCCTGGCCTTACTACTGGGAGCAAGAACGCTCTTAGGGGCTCCTGGCCTTACTACTAGGAGCAAGAACGCTCTTAGGGGCTCCTGGCCTTACTACTAGTTACTAGTCTTGATTTGAGATGTCTTGATCTGCCCTTTCTCACAGCTCCTTCGCCGCCTCGGGTCGCATGAAGTTCACCCCACGGTAGACCAGGCAAATCTGCGAGGTGCTGGTGACCGGCGATATATAAGATAGGGTGGAGGCCATCGCTATTATATGAACCTCCCAGGGACCTCCATAGTCCAGGTTTTGAAGAGGGTGAGATGATGTGAGTATGCCTGAGCACCACTCCAGAAACTCAGCTAAGGACCCCAGCCTTCAGGTACAACATCATGGTTGGTCGCCAAGTACTTTCCATAGCTGAAGCCTGTGGGGAAACAAGCCAGCCACGTCATGTTCACTCAACTAAAGGAGTTGGTGAAGTCCTCTCCACTTAACAGTGCAATGCAACCTCAATGTCTGTGTTCAACAAAAGAGTGCTGCCCCAAGCCTTTCAACTTTCAACACTCTCAACTTGAACATAAGCTCAATGGGCAGCATATTGCTTCGGTCTGCTTCGCAGCTATATAGAGCTTTTCTATCCATCAGGACATGTTGGGCCCGAGCCTCCTGGTTCACGTCCTGTGCGTCCCCTTCCATGGCCCCTGCATTGAGCACACGAAATCTCAGCAAGTCAAAAGTGAACAGGCAGATTTTGGAACAAAGAATGGAACCGATCTTCCACCTCTAAAGCTGCACAATCTCCCGAGCGCTTCTTATTGGTTTTTTTTTCCGTTGAAGCGTTGTGTCTTTGCTAGTTGCGAAAGCCTTCTTCTGCATCTTCGGCCCTAGCTGCCTGATGCCGAACTGAAGCACATGAGTCTTCAGGAGTCCATAAGTCATAAGTGTCCACACAGCTTTCCGCCTGACACTGAGCACGATAAGCAGCCTCTGCTTGGCGCAGCGACCTCAAATCCCGGCATCTATTGAGCCTGGTGAATGGATGAACAGCCCAGATGCTAGACCAAATGTCTCGGCCATCCACGCGCGATCCAAAGGCGACCACTTTTTCTTTTCCTGCACGTTGAAAATAGCAAAGGAAAACGTCACTGTATTTGTGCCGCGGTATGATGTGATTGTTTCAATGGTGTAGTGAACCCATCAAGCCATCCTTGTTGTAGGAGCGGCATGTCTCCAACCTTCGTCGCGCCCAGGACACCACAGCACAGTTGATCCCCTATGCTTCGTGTGAGGGACGAAAGGCCAGAAGCGGCAAAATGTGAAAGGTTTTCAATTCGAAGCAACTGAAAGTGAGGTGCGGCGAAGCAGGTGAGGCACACAGTTCTTTGGAATTGTGAATTTCCCGTCGTTCCAGTGCATGGTTCCCTTCAGAGGACCTTATCCCTAGCTGTCGGGTGAACAAGAATGACCCCTGGACCCATGCGGCCCACACGAGAAGTTATGGAACAAACAGTTTTTTGCCTGTGTAGTTGCAGGTTTTTTCTAACTGCATTTTTGGGGGAACCGCCATCTTGGTCAACGAGGTTAGTTTCAACTGCACTGCTTCTACAAGAGCGGGAAGGGGCATGTAAGCACCGCGAAGACTCGCAAATTGCACCAATCAATGGGGTCCCCCGAAAAAGCGAAAAATATCCAAGCTGCAAAAAAATATGCTTCCCAGTCTGTCTGAATTTCTTGCCGGGCTGCATCTCGGCTGCACGCTCCTTCAAAAGGGAAGCTTGACTCAGGTGTCACGATAGGACCATACAATTCGGACAAATAGAATTTATGAAAAGAAAAAACTCTATCCTATTATTATAGAAATATATATATATATACATTATTACTTGTGAATTTGAAGCCAATGAACCAAGAGCCACCTGACCTTCTCATGAATCCAAGACGAAAGGTGACATCGCATCGACCATCGACATTCGCCAATGAAATCTTTGGCTCAAGGAGCGGACTCACGACAGCGGACAAAGAAGCGTGGACGCTTGGGTAGGGACTTGTTTTGGGTAGGTGCCCTTAGGTTGGTGTAGGTTGTTGGTGCTACCTTTGTGGTTCCGAAGGAATCACATTGGTAGCGGAGCTTGTTGGCCTCCGCGTAGGACGTAGGAGTAAGCCATGGCTACTGAATCCTCAGGAGAGGAAAAGGGTTCTGGAATCTGGAGTATGCTCCCATCATTCGACCCTGCAGTTGACAATGCCAGAGAGTATATAGCGAAGGTGAAATTTATTGATGGTATTTGTCCAAAACGGGATAGACCTATGTTGGCGCCCAAGCTGGCGATGATGTGCAAAGGAACAGCATGGCATCAGGTGAGAGCCCTACGACCTGAGCTACTTACAGATACCACGAACGGAGTGAAACACTTCCTGGCTGCACTTCAGAGTTGGGAAGAAACCGGAGAGCTGAAGACCTTTGAACTTTTTGAGAAAGCCATCTACAAGACGACACAGAAGCCTGACGAATCCACTCAGAGCTACGTCAATAGATTGATGGTGGCATTCGATGAAGTTGGCCCTGATACAACATTGAAGTCGGTTGTGGCCTTTGTTCTTCTGAAACAAAGCTGCCTTTCTCATGAAGATAAAAAGAAGGTTTTGACCATGACCAACGGAGTGATGGAGACAACAGCCATTGAGGGTGCAATGAGGTCATTGTCCACGAATGTGCTGAATAGCTCTGCCGGACAGGAAAAGAAGAAAGTGTATCCCATCAACTTCACGGAGCCCGATGATGTTGATTCCAGCAAGGACTTCAATCCGGTCTATGCCATGAACTTTGAAGATGATGAAGAGGCGAACCAAGAGACGATTGAAAGCATGGCATCCTGGGGCGATGCAGACGCCCTGGCCGTTCAGGCCTTCGAGAAGGACTTGGAGGATTTGCTGCAAGAGTCCCAGATCTTCATACAGCATTAGTATCCTACCATGAGGCAAAAGCTCGCATCAACGAGCGCAAGAAGAACAGAGGTTTCTGGCCCGCCGGACAAAAAGGGTCAGGCAAGGGATACAAATCCGGATTTGCTGGAAACAACTACAAGGGCTTTCGCAAAGGTGGATCAAAGGGGAAAGATGAACTTCTTCAGAGGATTGCTCGCACCCACTGCAAGAAATGTGGAGAACTGGGCCACTGGAAGGCCGAATGCCCAAATCGACCCAAGGACCAGGTGAACATTGTGACCCAGGAGATGAGCGACAGTCCAGACCAAGTCGTGATTGAGGAGCTGAACATGAGCGATCACATGGAGGTTCGAAGTGACAAAACATTCATGAACATGGATCCCACCTGCCATGACTCCAGATTCGAACAAGCCTTCGTAGGAATTCAGTTAGCACGTAATTCACTCGATCCAACAGGGGACCTAAAGATAAAGATGCAGAAGTTTTTTAAAACAAGGTTGAATCCTGTGCATTTTGCCAGGCAAGACTTACAGAGCCAGATCCCGCCGGATCAAGTCAGTTTGTACCCAAGCTGCACCAGTAAAGCCGGCAGAGAGGCTTTCAACACGCACGGCTATGCCATTGTCGATACTGGTGCAAGTCGCAGTGTCATTGGAAGCGAGAACCTTCCACACATGTTGAGCTTGTTAGACCGACACACTCGAAACCGCATAAAGGAAAAGCCCAGCCGCATCGGTTTTCGCTTTGGCAATAACCAGATTGAGTATAGCTATAAACAGATATGGGTTCCGATTCGAAACCAGACACAACAGATTTGGCTAATCATTGAAGTCGTCCCAAAAGGAACACCATTCCTATTGTCAATCCAAACGATGAAGAAACTTGGAGCTGTGCTTGATTTGACCCAAGGGACATGCCACCTGCAGACATTAGGGAAAGTCATTTCATTGAAGCAAGGAACAACTGGATTGCTCATGATTAGTCTTGCTGATCTTTGTCAAAATTCGTCTGTGTCAGCCCTTGCCGCATCAAAGATTGTCGATAAGCCTGCCCCTGAGCAGATTTGTTGCCATGCCCACCAGGAAGGACATCATGGAGATGATTCGCGAGACCGCAGATGCGGTCATGCAGCTGTTGAAGATCCTCCTGACTCTCCTGATGAATCAGGTGCAGACACAAGTGGAAGAGCAAGGAGAGCAGCTGGTGCCCAACGAACATGCATTGCAAATGCAGCATTTGATGCAAGAAGTTCAAAGTCAGAAAGCAATGCTGCAGCAGATCGCATCCAATTTGAAGATGCCCGGAACAAAGCCAACATCTCCTGGCCACCGGGACTCAGAGTGGTCAGAAGTCTCCGAGAGAGAAATCCATTTGTGGGAAGACGAACTGCAGATGATGAACGAGAAAGGTCAAGCCTCAGGAGCATTGAGCCCAGTCCGAGTGACAACATCACCAACGGTGACAAGTCCACCTTCAGGGAAGAAGCCAAGTCAGGCCGTCCCAGCTGGAATGAGTGGTGCCCGCTCTCGACAGATCGAAGCTCCCGCACTCGGCGGACCCATTCTGGCCCCCGGAGGAGTTTGGATTCCGGAAGAGAAGGTGTCTGGGAGCGAATTCACGGCACCTCATGGCCGAGACGTGGCTTGGACTCAAGATGCAATGACATCATGGGGCCGCAAAACCATCACCTGGGGCAAGAAGCACCCAGGAAAGATGTACTACCAGATCTACGAGACAGACGATCAGTATGCGAACTGGTGCCTGAGCCGTATCAATTCGCTAGGCATGCCAGTCCTCGACTTTGCCAAGTATTGCCAAGTCCGCCGCCAGATGGAAGCACATCTCCACCAGGGTCTGTGATTAATTTAGCAACGAAGGTTTCCAACAGGTCAGAAGTGAGCTGGTTGAGAAGTTTGAAAAGAACTTGAAACCATGAACGAATCCCCAGGAATTGATCTTCTTGAAGTGTATGCCCAACCAAACAGCCGTTTAGCCGAAGAAACCATGAAGCATGGAGGGTTGGCAAGAAGGTTCACTAGGGAACATGGAGACTTGTCGACATTTCATGGACAGTTGGAGTTGCTTCGAATGGTGTGCAAACATCGACCCAAACACATTTGGGTCGCTCCAGAATGTGCACCTTGGTGTTCGTGGAATAGGTTTAATGCCGGAAGAAGCCTTAGAAGTTTCGATAACATCCAATCAATGCAGGAACAGTCCAAAGAGCAGCTGAAACTGTGCACATTCCTATGCAAGATTCAGATAGAAAACGGCAGACATTTCACAATGGAGAATCCTGGCTCCTCAGGAATGTGGAAGCAAGCAGAGATTCAAGAAATCATCAATTTAACGAAGATGGTCATGTTCGATCAATGCCAATTAGGCCTCAGGCATCCACAGAATCACCAGCCGATTAGGAAAACCACTAGGTTGCAGACGACCTCACGAGCAATTGTTCGTAACATGGATGATAGGAGATGTTCAGGTGAACACAAACATCATCAGATAGCTGGAACATGTCATTTTCAAGGGAAAACCATTGCCTTGTCGAGATTCGCAGCTTTCTACCCTCAAATGTTGGCTAAGAAAGGAGCTAAAGGAATTCTTGAAGAAGACCAAAACCCAGATTACCCAGTGATTGAAGCATCCAATGCAATTGAACTTTTGTGTCCAGTTCGTGAAGCCGAGAATCCACCCGAGAGTGAGCCTGGATCCAAGCGGACACGGATCAAGGGTCCAGAGGAAGACTCTTTGAGCCGAAAGCGAGGACTTGAACCATATGAACCCAGTACAGAGCTGACCGGACAGTCATGGACTGAAGTCATGGAAAAACTTCAGATGATTTTGCCAAAGTCCGGAGCGCAAACCATCGATCTTCAGACGTGGCCAGGCAGATTCATTTGCGAACACAGCCAGATTGCCGATGTCCAAGAAATCAAAGCAATTAAAGGGGTTGAAAGATACATGCTTGGAGATCATAGACACACCCATCGACAAACGATTTGCTTATGCCGCAATACCAAAAGGGTCATGGACCTAGGGGTTGATGAATGGACCAAGATGCCTCAAACACAACAAAGAAGAAAAGCCATCCCAAGCCATATTATGATTGCCATTTTTGGTAGGAATCCTGAAGGATTAGATGCAAGCCAAGCCAAGTCTGAATCCATGATCGAACCAATTCGCAAGTCGATGTCACCAAGTCAGTCAAGCCCGGGAGAAGGAATTCCTCCTTCAATTCGTGAAGCCAGCAATGGAGAGATGCCGATAGCCGAGGTAGGTCAGAGATCTTCCAGTTCGGCCGAACCTTTGGCCCCAATTCCGTCATGGACACCAAATGCAACCATTAATTCTGGACCCAAGTTTCTGGAATTGAATAGTAAGCAACAGACTATGATAAGGAAAATGCACAACAACCTAGGACACCCTGTGTCAGAAAAGCTAGGAGAGCATTTAAAGAGACTTGGATTCACTGAAGGGATGGTTGAAGGTGCAAAAGATTATCAATGCCAGTCATGTGCTGAAAGGGTTCCACCGAAACTTACCACTCCCGGAAAGTTAAAGGAACCACGAGATTTCAATGAGAGAATTGCCATGGATGGTTTTGAATGGAAAGGGGAAAAAGGACAAAAGTTTTATGTTCTGCATTTCTTTGACGAAGCCAGCCATTTTCATTTAGGGAGAAGATGCCTTCGAACCAGTGAAAGCTTGATAAAGACTTTTGAAGAAACATGGACGCATTGGGCAGGCACCCCCTCAGAAATTCAACACGATGAAGCCGGAGAGTTCATCAGCCAAGCCTGGAAAGATTATTTGCAGAAAGAAGGAATCCGTGCAATCGTAAGTGCAGCCCCATGGCAACGAGGTCGGATCGAAAGGCATGGAGGAGTAATTAAAGAAATGTTGAGTCGTGTTGATCAAGAGAAACCCATCCGGAATGAAAAGCAATTCGACGAAGCGCTCAACCAATGCTTTCAAGCCAAGAATAGTCTGACCATTGTCAAGGGTTACAGTCCTGAACAAGCAGTCCTAGGTAGATCACGTAGATTGCCTGCATCCATTTGTGGAGATGAAGAATTTACAGCACATTCGATAGATGATCCCAGGGACACGAGATCAGAAGATTTCCTTCAGAAAATGGAAGTCCGAACTCTTGCTAGGAAAGCTCTTTTAGAAGCTGACAACAGTCAGGCCATTCGTCGTGCCATTAATCGCCAGTCAAGAGGACAAGAGCACCCATGGCAATGTGGAGAGCTGTGCATGGTTTGGGACAAACGCAAGTCCCCAAACATGCTCGAGAAAGGACGGTGGACCGGACCCTGTCAAGTAATCATGGAAGAATCCCGGACAGTGCTTTGGGTAACATACATGAACCGCTTGTTGAGGGTTGCAAGAGAAAATATTCGACCTGTGTCAATTAGGGAATTCAGCAAAGTTGCATCATTTCACCAGAGCTGTGATGAGAAACGGTTGGAGGCAATGGCTAATCAACTCAGGAGTCAATTAAAGGAAAGAAGCGGAATGTTCCAGTTTTCCGACTTGAAAGAAGTTGAGAATCCCGAATCCGCCGATCCTGAGCAGGGAATGCAACCAGAGGAAGAGCCTCTTCGCAGAGCATCAGAAGCCGAAGTGACACCACCAGCCATCGAGACACCCCAAGTGAATGAGCCAACCAATGAAGCACCCGTTTCGCATGAACCATCAGTGAACAATCCACAGAATGAGTCCGATGAAAACCAGGGGAACCTTCTTGGAGGGGAAAATCAAGAGGGAGAAGAAAGGGGAGTAATTGAATCAACAGGGGATTCTTTTACAGTAGTGACCGAGGTGTACAATGTGAGCATTGTAGAAGCTAATGATCCAAACGCAGTCACAGTGAAAGACAATGGAGCATTGTGGCCGTGCCAGGAAAACATTTTAGAAGCCGATGCTGATTTTTGCATGTTCGAGTTCGATGTTCCTACAAGGCATTTGTCCGCATTTTGCATAGAGCCATGCCTTCATGTTGAAAAGATAGTCAATGCAGCCAAAAAGAACCATGTTGAAGTAGTGTACAAACACTTGAGCCCATCTGAAAAACAAGAATTTGATGAAGCGAAAAAGAAGGAATTAGGATGCTGGATAGAGACATCATCGATAGAACCCTTGCTGAGAGACAAGATACACCCAAGCCGCATCATGTCATCAAGATGGATATTGACCTGGAAAACGGATCCATCATCAACCAATGGTCGAAAGGCCAAGGCAAGACTTGTAGTGAGAGGATTTGAGGATCCTGACGCAGCAACAGTCAGTACAGAATCCCCTACATTGTCGAGGGATGGGCGAATGGTGATACTTCAAGAAGTGAGTAGCCGAGGATGGAACCTGCAAAGCTTTGATATTAAAACTGCATTTCTTCGTGGCCGAGCAGATGAAAGACAGTTAGTAATGCAGCCGGTTCCTGAACTACAAAAGATGCTGAACCTGAAAGCTAATGAGGTATGCTTACTAAAAGGTAATGCATATGGGAGGGTAGATGCACCGTTGCTGTTCTACAAGGAGTTTCGCAAACAGTTGGAAGCTGAAGGATTCCAAGCCCATCCCCTTGATGCATGTCTGTTCATGTTGAGGAATCCCAAAGATCCACAAAGATTAGAAGGAATATTGGGAACCCATGTTGATGATGGGATAGGAGGAGGAACCGAACATTTTGAGAGAGCACTTGTCAGGATCCAGAAACATCTTCCTTTCGGTCAAAAAGAATACAAGAAGTTTAGATTTACTGGCCTGGACATTGAGCAGAATCCCGACAGCTCCATAAGGGTAAGTCAAGCAGAATACATCCAAAGAATAGACCCAATAGACATACCCAAACCAAGGAGAAAGGATGAAAACTCCATGGTGACACCACATGAACTTCAACAATTGAGAGCTTTGTGTGGCAGCCTCCAATACGCAGCAGTGCATTCGAGACCAGATTTAGCTGCCAAAGTGGCATTTTTGCAGAAGAAGGTTCCCAAGGCCACAGTGGCTGATTTGCTAGAAGGAAATAAAATCCTGAAAGAAGCCAAAAGCACGATGGAAACATCCATTCTAGTACAACCAATCCCTGTGGAACAAGTTACTTTCGCAAGTTTTGGAGATGCCAGCTTTGCTTCAGAGCATCAACTGAAGGCCCAACAAGGCCTCTTTGTCATGGCAACCACCAAGAAGCTAGGACAAAACGAGGTAGCCGAGTTTTCTCCCATGGCTTGGGGATCAAAACAGATAGCTCGAGTAGTGAGATCAACTTTGAGTGCAGAGGCATACGCCATGTCCAGTTCGCTAGACAAGCTAACCTGGGTAAGATGCCTGTGGGGTTAGGTGAATGATCCATACTTTCAATGGCAAAAGCCGGAAAAAGCACTTGCTAACCAACCCAAAGCCTTGTTAGTGACGGACTGCAAGTCATTGTATGATTTAGTCACCAAGCTAGCTATTCCTAACTGCCAAGAGTGGAGGACAACAATAGAGGTCATGCAAATAAAAGAACAAGCTGAAGGAAACGCTCAATGCCGATGGATTTCTACAGCAATAATGCTGGCTGACTGTTTGACAAAACCTATGGACGCAAGCTTCCTTAGGAAGGTGCTGGCACTTGGCAGGTTTCGCATTTTTGATGAGACCAATACCCTCAAAACAAATGCAAACCGTAAATATGGAGAACGTTGGGCAGAGAGCTTTCGCAGTCTTGCAACCGAGTCAAAGGATTCATTTCGAAAACAGAAATATAGTGAGTGTGAATTTGAAGCCAATGAACCAAGAGCCACCTGACCTTCTCATGAATCCAAGACGAAAGGTGACATCGCATCGACCATCGACATTCGCCAATGAAATCTTTGGCTCAAGGAGCGGACTCACGACAGCGGACAAAGAAGCGTGGACGCTTGGGTAGGGACTTGTTTTGGGTAGGTGCCCTTAGGTTGGTGTAGGTTGTTGGTGCTACCTTTGTGGTTCCGAAGGAATCACAATTACTATATTATATATATACATTATTATACGTTGCTTTTGAGCCCGGCCGGTGGACGGTGGCCGGTGGACGGTGGCCGGCGGACGGTGGCCGGCGGGCATGGCGGTGGCCAGTGGCCGGTGATGAGGTTGCTTCGCGACACCCTACGCCCACACCGGTCGAGAATAGATTCTTTATAGCCGTCAGAAAGCAACGTTTGGCAGTGGACAATGAGATTTGGGGACCATTTTGGGTCATTTTCGGTGTGGAGTTAGATGGTGTCATGCTGTGGCGAAGGGTCTCGTTTAGCAGCTTTGGGCTGGGTCGCATCGGGAGATTCAGAGAGGCCAAAACTTGCCATATACGCCAGAGGTTGCAGGGTTCATAACCTGTTGAGCCGATGGGGTATGTTCTGCTTTGGGAAAGCTGACAACCTCGTCGTATGCCGCCGACGCGCACGACGAGGAGGCACTCAGGGCTCTTTTGGCGGACATTCTCCTTGCCCAAAGTTGATGCAGTTGTTATTGAAGGCTGGTCCTAACATGAGCGTGCATCAGTCGCAGCAAGACAGCCTCTGCTTGGGAGCTTGTGCTCTGTGCAAGTAGAGGCGGTAACGCAATCTTAACCAACCGCGAGCTACCCCACTTGAAGCAGAAAGAAAGAAGTATGCGCGTTTGGAGCCATCTACCTGCTTCTCCTCTTGTGACTGCCTCTGACTGCGTGCGCCAATCTGTGGCTGGAAGAAAATAACAAAGCCACTCCAGTATGTACATTGCCACCGCACAAGAGGCCATGCTAAATCTCCGGACCAGTTGATGTTGGGGCGTGACCATGCTTGCACGGAAGCATGGGCGCAGCTGCTAACCAGCGAGCCAGGCTGTCAGCGTCAAATGCAGAAAGGGCAGCAAGAATATTTTGGCCAACAAGCTGGCCTTCACGTCACTTCACGCAAAGGTGGAAGGTTTACGGTACATGGAGGCATCGTGTGGCCAACAAGGCTTGCCAGAAGAAAGCAACCGGCCACCGGCCACGGCCTACCGGCGGCAAGCAAAGGAAGCTGGTAAAGTTTTGGGGTAAAAGGCTCTCTGTTAGCCACAAGCATGTCATGGTGTCGGTGGGCGGCGACTGAAAAAGACTATATAGTGGGAGGAAAGTCAATGTGCAATCGGCATTCCCCATTCACGCCTCACAACCTGCACGGCTGTAGCAAAGGTGAGAGTTCAATGACAAAGAAGGGCAAAGTGCGCGCCTGCTTGGCTGGAATGGAGAGCTTGGATCGCAGATTGGGTGATTGAATATGAATCTTCTCTTGACTTTCTCTCAAGGAACATGATCGAGACCAAAACAATAAGCCAACATTGTGCCTTCCAACACCCTGGTAGACCTTCACTGCATCCCTGGCAGCACTGTGAAAGCCAGCACGCGAATATCTGTCGGTTGCTTGCCGAGTCCGAGGGAAAAAGATGCAAAAAGAAAATGCTGTCGGTTCTTTCTGGCTGAATCTCTATATTTGCGTGTGAACAATTACCTCCAAGCTTCGCCATGTTGAAGCTGCCGAGCCACGAAAAGGCATCCCCTGCTTCACGCCACTGAAAAAGCGCGAGGAGAAACCTTAAGAAGTGAAGCTCAGCCATGAAGCGTCGAGAAAGCCGACCCAGTGGCTCAATAGTCACAGGCTGAAGCCGAATGGATGTGTTTGGAGTGCCAGGGTCAGGACGTGGCACGCCTAACGTTCACCAGGAAGAGAAATGCCGGCAAGTTCTCCACAGATGCTTCTGGCGGCATGCCGCTGTTTTGCGATACTCCACTGGCGCCAAATGCTCTCGGAACTCAACAAATGATAACAGCCTTTCTGTGTTCATGTCTTTCTCTTTTGTCAAATGCAGTACCAAGCTGGGCAAAGGAGGCACAGCCTAAGGCCACGACTGATCTGATCGAGCTTGGCCACAGCACCTGTCCACCAATTCCAGATTCAGGTATGATGGATCACCACAGGCCTTTGCTTGGTATTCCTCTACATTGTGCAGTCCGCATCGTTTTGAGTCACGCTATTGGTGGGATCTAACTGCCAATTTCCTAGGCATTCTCCCGAAGGACTTTTGTAAAAGCACAAATACTGAATGGTCTTTCGGTCGCATTTCTAGCCGGGAGAATCCCTGCACCCACGAGGGGAGTGTGGAAGGAAAAGCGGTTTCTCAGCGGATCGGTTTTGACCGCTGAACGAAACATCTATACAAGCTATGGCATCCGAGGGGCTCAGCTGGTGACAGCTATGGTTCCAAGGACATGTCAGGGGCCTGTCTTTGAAATGTGGTAGGAACCATGTCTTTGATGCCAGTTGATCTGCCCGTGACTGTTCTCAACTCACTGGGCATGATGGCTCTCCCATCTGCTGCATGAGCATTTGCAGACCTCGCCTTGGGTTGGTAAAAGTTTGGGCTGCTATCAAGAAAGAGAGCATTGAAGAGCATTGAGCATGCAAAACCCTGTTGATGTCTCCTGCAACGTGAACGAGGATCTTCTGACAAAAGAACTGCAGCTGGAGCAGACTGATGAGTTGGGCACGGACTTTTCTTTGACACAATGTCTTGATCCAAAATATTTGGTTGCGACTGCCAAGTCTCTGATCCGCGGGTCCACCCGTCAAGGAGATCTGCACAGAAGGAAGACCAGGAAGAAGTATTCTGGAGGAGACCTCAACATTTAGTTGTATTCAAACAAAATAATGAAGCTCTTGTGCAATGCGTGCCGCCCGGGACTTGTCCTGGATTAACGAACCAGAAGTGCATACAAAGCAACAACTTACTCGCGGCGCAAAAAGTTGCACACATTCAAACAATTTCAATCACTGATTCTTGCGACCGCGGAGCTGCCGCGGTCACCTTGATTTCTGGGAGCTTCTCGACCTCTCCACTCAAATTCCATGGACATTAGTTGATGAGTTGGTGAATATCTATGTGAGGAAGTGTCCATCGCCGATTCATCATTTCGGCATGCTGGAGTATTGCAGATCCTCTTCAAGACCTTTATGAAAGATCGTGGTATTGGATGTGACACGGTATTCACGTGTCTTCGCAGGGTATGTTCTGGCAAGCGAACACAAAAAGTAGCAAGAAAGTGTTGGAAGATCGGTGCTGATCGCAGGCAACAAAACTGACCCAAAAAAGTAAAACGTTTTGCACGAGACTCCAAGACAGCTGATTTTTGTTGCCTCCTCTTGTAGCTTTGGAGGCCGGAGCTCCGCTGGGGTGGCTTTGAAGAGCAAGTTGGCCCAACGATATGGAGCCACTTCCTGCACTTGGAACTATACAAATTACAAATGGCAAGTGCTGGCAACATGTAGCAAAGCCAAAGCGCAGGAATTGGGAGCCAAAGGTGTTGTAATTCCTGCTGAGAAGACCGCATATCTGGACAATGTAGAATCTGAAGGAATCCGAAGAAATTAACAAAATCAACAATGAGCGCTGACGATTCGGTTGTCGCACCTCGACACGAACGTTGGGCGGCTCTTCCAATTGCACACGCTCATCGGGTGCCCAACCATCTGCGGGGCAGAACAAGGTATCTCTGCTGCTCTTGAAGACACAAACCTCCTGCAGGAACATGTTAGTCGAAGCATCATTAGACTAGAATCATTCCCATCACAAGTTTGATGTGTTTTGGTGACCGAGGATTTAAGTTTGCAACTGCATGACATAATCTGTTGACTTATGACTTTCATTGGGGAAGTGGATGCCATCTCAAACACCAGCTAATCAACAACTCCTAATGAAGCATCGACCAATGGTGCAGTCCTGTGCCACAGGCACTGGCATGGCTCCTGCTTGATAAAGGCCCCATCCAGTTTTCTCCTCCCACTTGATTATGAAAGGAGCTCCATCTACCTTGGAGCGGCCAAGCCATCCCACTCTTATCTACCGGAATTCCCAGCTTTGTCCGCTATCTGCGTTCCAAGAAGCTCTGTGGTACCGCGGCCTTGGCAAAGCTTTAGCGTTTCAAATCAAAGGACACTTTCTGTGGTCACTCCATGATTGTTTTTTTCATTGTAGACTTCTCACAGATTCAAGTTGATTGAGACAAACAAAATTTATCAAGCCTGCTCGAGGAAGATGTGGAATCCTGGAAATGCAGGTGACATCCAAAACATTTCAAAACAATTGTACAAACATCTGAAGGCAACTTTTCTACACGTCTGCTTCTCCAATCTTATCCACCATTGCCTCTCGTCCCAGCTTTCCCAGTCCTGCGCCGACTCCTCGACTTGCTCCTGTGCCTGCAACGCCTGAGGCTCTGGTGCCTCAGCCGGCGCCTCCGCTGGTGCCTCGGCCGGCCCCTCGGCGCCTGCGCCCTCGCCCGAAGGGGCCGTGGAGGCCTCTTGAGTTTGTGCGGCCTCTGGTGCAGGTGGAGCGTCCGGTGCCTCCTGCGAGGCCGACGCCACTGCCCCGGACGATGCTGCAGGCGACGCCTCTGGTGATGCCAGGACCGCATCAGTTGATGGCGTGGCTCCATCAGCCGTGGCAATTGGTGGAGCCGGTGGAGCTGCTGGCGGTGATTCAGGTGAAGCCTGACAAATAACTGCCACGAGATCCTCTGCAACTGATTCTCACAATGCGGAAGGGTGATGCTGTCACATATTTGCGGTCGCTTCGAAACGGCTTCACTGTGCCTGATCTTGCTGGACGCGGACATAGACCCCATCAGCAGGTCCTACGCAGTGGGTTATGAAGCTACTCAGTACAGCCTGCAAACAACGAATCCGGTTGGTTGGTTGGTTGGTTGGTTGGATGGATGGATGGTTGGTTGCTTGCTTGGTTGGTTGGTTGGTTGGTTGGTTGGTTGAGTTAGAATGCTGAAGACAGTTATGTATCTTGTATTTTCTCCAGGATTCCACTGACCAAGTAAACCAAAAAGGAAGTCCTGAGCCCGTCACCCGCAGCTCCTTACATCTGGCGCACTGCTACAAAGGCATCCGCAAGAGTGTCGGCGGCTATAGATATTGGACAACTTTGATGCCGAAGAGGAACAAAGGCATGATTTTGCTTGGTTGCCTATTCTCCTCAACCCGCTGCCTTGTTCTTCATATTCTTCTTGGTTTCTTCAAGACAAGGCTCATGGCTGCAGAGCTCTCCGAAGTCCAGCTTCATGGATTCGAAGGCGTAGCGCAAGGATTCCTAGACTGCAGGCCGATTCCATGCACATGCAAATACCTATAGAGCACCACCTGCCATTCAAATATGTGATTAGAACTATGACTGTTGGATTTGTTGCTGCTATTACTATATGGGAAAAATACTAAAGGAAAAATATTAATGAATGAACCGTTATTCTATTTAACTATTACTGCAAATAAAACTATACATTATATGTTGTCTTCAGGAAATTCCCTCATAAAATAGAATATATACTGCATGTCTTTCCTCCCACAAACAATATACAGTACTATTTATGTTGTATTGTTTGTGGGCTGGACTAAAACAACTGGCTTTCTTATGCTGATATTTCACTTCTAACTGCCGTTCATTTTAGTCTTCTACTTCGGTCGCTCTAATCTGCAGCCAATCCCAAATGAAAAGCAAAAGGCGACCAAAGTGATCCCTTCGGCTGTATCGTGGGAGCTCTTTCCACAGCCGATGCCACAGGGAAAAGACAAATGTGCCCCTTTTTGGATCCACATTTATTTGCTATATCTTATGATTTTTAATGCGATGAATGAATGACAATTGTGTCTGAAGGAATGAGGTGGCGCGATGTGGCTAATAATGTAACCAAAAAAACAGCCCAAATAAAAGTGAGCGTGTCTCCGTCTTTTGGGCTCACTCCTCTTATTGAATTTTGGTCATAAAGAAATGTTCCATCTACCAAAATTCAATAGTGAGCCTTCTCTGTAACCTCCATAATTTTACAATTGAAAGAGATGGACAAATTGCCAACAATATGTTGGACCTTCCTTGACTGGCGGTTGAACTCACAGAATGATTTGCTAGTACCCGGTATAGAACCGCCACCGCCAGGCCAACAGCAGGGGGCCCCAGATCCAAGAAGGGGCCCGTCTGTCTCTTCCCTGTGGCATCAGCTGGGGAAGAGCCCTGTCACTTCTAGGAAACCATAATTAAAGTTCATGAAAATTGATGACCCCTAAGATTTACTGCTCAAAATAGGAAATACTTGTTAATGGATTTTGAACCGGGATATCCACCAAATGAATCATCATATTTCTTTCTAGGAAATACTTGGCTAGGCATATAGACCACTTCGGTGATATCACCATCATCTGCAACTATAAATTTAGAATTTCGAGATACCTATGATACCTTCTGCTTTATTCGTTAGGTGCATTTCGTGACCAATCTTCTCTTCAAGCTTCGATGGGAAGCAACTCTACTGGCCGACGGCCCGACGCATCGCAGGCCCCCACATCGGCGCCCGCATCCAGCAGCTCCGCCACACAGTCGTTGGCTGAGACGAAGAAAAGGAGGGAAAGGGAAGACTTCAACAAAAGGATGTATATAATTTTATATAATCAATATGATTTGTGCGTGTCTTTTTTCTTTCTTTGGTAAAACAGGGCTGAAGAACGAAGACTCTGTAAGAAGTGGAAAAAGATTGTCTTTGATGTCGCAAACACTGCAAAGCAAAGGCATGTCTATCATCTCTGTCCGACAAAGTCCGGAGTTTCCTGTCTCTTGTGTGCCTTGGAAAGCTGCCCAATGCAAAGGCGTTAGGCCTTGCAAATCTGGAGTCGAAAGATCGGCCTGAGCTCGATGTGTTGCTCTGCTTTTTTAGATCTTCAATCGCGTCAACTTGATCCGGAGCCAACCAATCAAGCGAACAGGAATTGAGATGCATGTGGCTGACAGCACCAGGCCAAGACACGTTCCCCTCCATCAAAGCTTTTGCAGATCTGGTACTGCCAGCTACAACTGCATGGTGTAAAGCCTGCCTCGGTCTGAGGGAACATGATCAGTGTCTTGTATCAGTTTCTGGCCACAACCCATCAGATAAAAGAAGCGTGAATTATATAATTGTTAAATATATACCTAAATAAATACATCTAAATACCCAGAACATCTTCGCTTCTGCTGTCCCCCACCAGACTGCTTGTTGGACAATTCAGAAGCAACATGTCGGCCAAATTGAAAGCAAGGACTGGCAGTACCTTAAGGTTGGCCTTAAGATGTCTTACTTAAGATGCCGCTTTTGATCCCTTCTTATTACCCTTTGTTGTCACATGTTTTCACCCCTCATTTATTGAGTTTTGGACTTTACGATCTTTAGGTCTATGTCGCTAGAAAAGTGTTCGAACGAAGTCTAAACGCAGCTTCGCACACCACCCGTCCATCAACGTCGACATGAAGGCCGCGCTCCTGAGAGACACGACAAGCAGAGTTGCTGTGGAACATAATGCGACGGCCAAAACCCGGACCCGTGACTCTTCCTTTGGCCAAAATGACTGGTCCTCAAAGGCTCCAGCTTCTTTGGCAGGCCCTACCACGGAGCATAAATGGCATGGCAGGTGCAAGAATCTTCAAAAATTGCATGACATGATGAAAGCCTACATGAGCTTGCATGAGCTTATGCCGATCTGTGCCTCTGCGTCAAATCCCGGCCGAGGCTGAACTACCCGAGGAGGTCTTGCGCAGTCGATGCCTTTGCCGCGGACGTGCTGCCAAAATTTTGTCACTTTGTCTTGGCATTCCTAGTAACTGCTAGCATTATTACTAGTAGCATCTTGCTACTAGTAGCGATGCACTTGTTACTAGTAGCTTCTTGCTCAAACAAGATTGGAGTCAATGACAGCCCAGTTGCACAGGTCGTGATCACACGGCCAGCAAGTCCAGTACACAGGCTGACTGTGCAGCTCCTGCTTGCGGCAAAGATCGCAGTGTGGTCTTCGGTGACATCTATCTTTGCAAAGCCTGTCGGTGTGCAGCATGCAAGGAAAGAAAGCCAGAGAGTACGTGGCACCAGCGTCCACACGATAACCCCCGATCTTTCAAGTGCAAAACAAGCTTGTTGAAGGCTCGCCTCTCCATAGGGTGAAGCCTAGGACAAAGTACGCCTGGGGGCAAAGGTAAGACAGCACCTGGGCGCATCTGGAGGCTCACTTGGCAGATTAACCACCGTCGACGTGGCGACAACGCACCTTCAACATGCATCAGCACATCGTCGATGGTCTTCCACTCCTTCGAGATTCCAAAGAACTCAAGTGATTCTTTACGACAGTCAACAGCCAGTTGCACCCGCACCCCTGCTTGTGGCGCCTGGCTTTGACTGCCCACCATGCAGCTTGACGACTCTGGCCCTCGTGCAAGATTGACCTCCGGTTTGCTGCACTCCCACGTATAAGGCATGTTTTCCGCTCAAACCTCCGCACTTCATGCAACGTCTCACTCCATGCTGTCGGGTGCTTTGTGTTCGTGTGGAGCGCTTTGTCACGTTCTTGTTTGGGCCTGGTCCCTTCCTTTCCTTCCGGGCCAATCTTCACAGACTAAGTAGTGAATAAACTCTGGTCGTTGCCTCTGCACCAGCAGCCAAAAGAAGCTCCACCAGCTCTGCGTCATCTACCGTGGCCGCCAACATGAGTGCACCTCCAATTGAGTGTTCCCTACTCAGCTCTGCGCAAATGTTTGGTGTCAAGCAGCTTTTTGCAGAATACCATGAAACGTCCTCTATATAACCCCGCATGTTTTGAGTCAGTTATAGGCTGATATAGGCCAATATGGGCATAACACACACTCCATGCCGGGGGCACTGACGCCATCGTGCCGAACCACGCTGGCAGATGCACCCAACGTCAGCAGCTTGCGGGCAGCTTCTCCCTGAAGTCAAATCGGAGGCGTTGTTTCACAAACATGTGTGGCCTCGGAAATGGATATAAATGGTATAATGGTTAAGTATGCGAAGGGAGGTCTACATACAAGTACCAAACTGGCCAGCCTTTCCCTATCTTTGACCTACCCACCGGATAACGAAATCATAGCTGCCCTGCCGACGCAAGGTTAGCAGTAGATGGCCCAATGCTATGCTGTTCCCGGGAAAGTGAGAAGCAGAAATTCTGGGCAAAGGACACGTTTCTCTTTTGGCAAACCAAAGTGCACGGTTTCTCTTTTGCTGTTGGCCAAATGCCACCAACACATCTGCAGCCTTTCATAGCAAGCCTGCGGCCCCAAGAGGTTCTCTTTCGTCCGGGGAGTGGTGCACTTCTGCAAGGCGACCAGCAGCGGAGGGCACCCGCTGGGCCCCACCTGAGAAAAGCGTCAGCTTAAAACTTGAATCTTCAGGAGAGAGAGAGAGAGAGAGAAAAGAAAACCCAAAGATTCCAACAAGACCACAAACGCAAGGTTGGAGGCCATCGCTATCAGGATGGAGGCCATTGCTAGTAGGTTAGATCGCTATTAGGAAGCCATTGCTAGTAGGTTGGAGGCCATCGCTATTAGGAGGCCATCGCTAGTAGGTTGGAGGCCATCGCTAGTAGGTTGGAGGCCATCACTTTTAGGTTGGAGGCCATCGCTATTAGGTTGGAGGCAACAAGGCCTTCCAACCTCATCACCCTGCCCAACCTTGAAGATTCTTTGTGGCCAAGTCGCTCCATTGACATCTCCCCCTCGCTGTATCAATTCTTCCACGATGCCAACTGCACCAGCCCCAGCCGAGGCCTCCAAAGCAGCACATGTCAAGGTGCCTCAGTTGGGGCTCGGGAAAGCTGTTGTAAAGAGGTGGATCACTCCAGCTGGTCATCATTTGCATTCTTTGCATTCCTCTGAATACATCTAAGTACTAATAAACTGAGAATGTAGAGAAACGAAAGCCAGTGCCCTCCAGGTTCTTTTCTTCGACTCTCACAACCACCCACTGTCTCGTCGCAAGTGTATGTTTGTTCGAACACCCAGGGAACAAGGGTCAATTACTCTGGCAGCATTTCTACAAACAGGGGAGCTGTCAAAGCTTGAGACGAGAGCCCATGAAGACGTCTATTTTCAGATTTCTTTGCTATCCAAACGAATAAACTCAAGTCTCGACATGTCACCAACGTTGGAAATCTCGGTGCAGCCATGACTGCACCGCAAGTCTCGCAGGTCTTCTGTGAGAGAAGGCAGGTCGTCAATCACATATTACTGCAAACAACCATTTTGCATCATTTTGCTGTATGCAAGCCATAAAATCCTTGAATTGAACCCTTCAAGGTATCCGAAAGCATGATCATCATCCACTCGACCGGGGGGATTAATTGAATGGCACCATCACCTTGTCCTTTTATGTCCTTTTGATGTTTTTGTGTGTGTTCGCCCCCTCCACGCTATAGTTGCTTCGTTTCCAAATCTACAACTCAGCCTGGCCGGCGGCCTACCAAACTAGCTTTCGCGACGAAGTCCTATACAAACTGAAAGGATTGTGTGGGCTTCAAAGTCTCCAAGTGACACTTCGCTTCCAAAAGCATCTTGACGATGTCACCGTAGGCTGCAGTACTTCCTGGTGGACCTGACAAATAGGTGCAATCTCCTTTGTTCCTAGTAGCTTCTTGTTCCTAGTAGTAAGGCCAGGAGCCCCTAGTAGCGTCCTTGGTCCTAGTAGCGATGCCCTATGCTCCTAGTAGCTTCTTGCTCCTAGGTGCAATCTCCAAGATGTCGTGCGGAGCGTCCGAACTGCACGTCTGACGTGTCCGACAAACGTCGCATGACACTGTCATGCTGGATTTGGAGTCTTCTGGAGTCTTGGCAGAATATGTTCATCCTTGGACGCCCCAACATTGAAGAGCGACGATCCAAGCCTGTGTTGCCCTCGATGCTATGACTTCCACAGCCAGCCGCCAGCTCCAATGGCGATGGCACAGGCCCAGTGTCAACAAATGGACCGGCCTCCAACAGCTCCTGAAGGCGACGTCTCGCCCCATGCCTGGATGACAATTTTCAACCCCGCCAAGCACTCCTTGATGACTGCTCTTTTTTCTCGGATCTTTGTAGGATTCTTAAACCATAGCGCTTGTCATCTCGGCATTTCGACCCTTCGACACTCCTGCACCACCTTGACATGCCCTGCATGGCAGGCCAAATGCAAAGCAGTGTTGCCTGTCAGGTCCATGGCTTGCAGCTCAGCACCCACAGCCTAAGGCAAAACCAAAGCACAACCGTCGTGCAGTGTCCAACGGTCTCTGGGAGTCTGTGCCAGTTGGGTCAAGACTTGGCTCAATAGGAATAAACAAACAAGCGATTTGGGATGAAAAAAGAAAGATATATATATATATAAGGGTCCCTCTAAAGAGGTCGTATATTCCTTTTTCATCTCCGACTTCTTCATTTGTGTTCTTTCTTCAAGACCATCGTATCATCTGACCTTTCAACCTTTCCTGTCGTCGCTCGCGGCTCGAGGCCCAGCCTTCAACACGCGTAGGACTCCCAAGTCGCCAAGAGCAACCGTCAAGTGTAAGGCCGTCTGCCCGGTGGATGGTAGCCGTGCATGAAGATCTGCTTTCAGCCTAAGCACTGGCGCTCATGGCCCACCCGAGTTCACCCAGCATGGCAACTCCGAGCGTCATCAAGTACTGTATCAACATTAAGTTTCCAAAAATCTAGGAACCAAATCATCAGTGCGAGCCCTGCTGGGCCTCCCGGCTGCAGCAACTTCTCCACAACACCACCAAGGCCCAGCTGGGCCGCCAGCAACAACGGAGTCGCTGCCTTTTGGAGCGGGCAGGTCCAGCAGGTCAGGGAACACCCTGATTCCGACCATCTGACAAACCAACCTCCCTTAAGAGAGATGATGTTTTTTCAGCAAAGGTGTTGTTGACAGAAAAGGATGGCCAAGGCACTTCAAGTCCAAGAGTTAGACTCAAAATAAGGTGCCCTCGCCTGTCCCGCTCTGGAGATCCACTCCACCTTCGGGGGGTGGCATGGGCACGATGTTATCTGCCTCGCAACACGGCTCAAGTGTGCTGCAGGTGCTAGGTGCAGCTAGAATCTCGTATCTGGTGAACATTGGCTCAATTTCTTCAACAAGCCTGCCTTAGCCTGTGCTTGCTGTTGCTTTCACAACATCTCAAAACTCCGTGCCATGCTCCTGCCTCTCGTCGAGTGCCATCAGTGGTCCATTGTCCCATGGGCGGCTCAGCAGTCTCTTCATGTGGAGCAGGCATCGAGTAGAAGAACCGCTCCTGGCGACGCAAGGCAAGAGTGATTGGCTTCTATGATCACTTTTGATCACCTTTTCTTCAGATTGGATCAGATTCCAGTGGATATTTTCACGACCTGCAAGGCGCGTGTTGAGGGCCTCCACCTTACTCCACCAACCACCCTGCTCCCGCTCCGTTTCCGAGTCAATAGCATCTCTCGAGAGGCCAATCTTCCACCAATCGCGGCAATACCTTGAGCTCCAAATAGGCAGGCTTAGTTCGACACTGCCCCAATGCCTTTCATGACTTCGGCTTCCCCGTAAAGGCGCTCAGGCTGTTAGCTGAAAGCTTTCAAGGTGACAAAGCCTCCGCAAACTGCTTGGCATAGGTGCATAACTGCACCAAAAAGGTTTTCATATAGCGGTCGACCGCGGAATTCACCGACCTGGCAAAGTGATGGGTAAGGGTTGCTTTAGACAGTTTATACACTATTTGCCACAATGTGCACCATGCACACTCTAATTCGCTCTGCGTGTCTTTCTCTCTCTCTCTCTCTCTCTCCCTCGATACTTGTCAAGAATTGCTTGGTATGTCATGGTGGTCTTGGCCTGCTGGTATGGTCCATTCACCTTCGCACATCCAGCCTGACAAAGCCAAGATTAGAAAGAAGCAGTCAGCAACAGCAAAGTGAACAGCAAAGTGCTTTTTGATGTCCGTCAAAGCAGTGCTCTTCATGCCTCGAACTGCTTCAAAAGCAATCATCATAAGAATCAGATTTGATCATCTATACAAGAACCTACAAACCTACAAGGTGTTGCGAGACCCGCCTTGGAAACCAGGAGGCCACTGTGGGCTGTTCTAGCCTCCAGATTGGCCTTGTGCTGAACCAGCAGCTCTATGATCTCCTCAAAATTGGGGTACGTTACAAGTAGGCTCAAGTCATGCACTGAGTGGCCAGGATGCGTGTCTCCCTGCTTGTCCACTCTAGTGACTCACTTCTTCTTGCCAAGGCTCGACGTTGCCAGCCTGCACTGCCGTCAACAGCCCAGTGAGGTCCATGCCTGGCAGATTCGGAAAAGGAGGGTAGGAAGGTCCAGGAAGCTACCAGAGACATATGTCAGGATCCCAAATATTCGTCCAGAACAGGTCAGAATCGATGAAGATCTGTATTTTTGGAGGCTTTCACCGTACAGGGTTTGATTGGTCCGGCCGTCCATGCCAAGTGACAATTCCGCAAGTTGGCGACCTCCGGGATCTCTAGAATGGCTTCAACCTGAAGTTGTTTCGCAACATGAGCCAGAAATCTGACATCTCCGTCTTCAGATAAGCTATCTAAACAAGGGAAAATGACAGAATGCAGGACATACTTTCTCGCACCAAAAGCCAAAGTTCTTAAGTGAAACCTGCGGTGGTAACGAAGCTACACTAGCAATATCCAAGGGGCACATTGCAAGTGGTGCCTCTCAATAGCAGCTCCTTGAAGCTATCGACAAACAAAATCTTTTCAAGCAAGCCCGGTGATTTAGCAATTGGATCTCAAACGAAGCATTGAGCACAAATGAAGGTGACAAGCTCCACCATGCTCCACCATCTTGCGGTTGCCCGTCCTAGTGCATCAGCGCAAAGAGCACTGCCACGAGCTTCATCGGCCCAATCTGTTGCAGCCAGTAACCGCCTTCAGTGAGTCACTCAGTGAGCTTCACTTGCAAAGATCATCTAGTCTGCTATGTTCGTTCGCTTTGTCAGCCATTAGAAACAAGAAGCTAGTAGTAACAAGTGCATCGCTTCTAGGAACAAGTGCCTTACTATATAGTAGTAACAAGGTTTGCTACTAGGAGCTAATTTCGTTCCTCTCAAGGCAAAGTCAACTCTTCCGATTGTCCGACGCCTCACGACCGGAAAGTGCCCCTGTCCCGACGCTAGCTGAAGTGCGCTGGTGCCAGGGCCAAAGCCGGCCTGAACTCCGTTGGTTGCTCTGAACTCGGACAGTTCTACGATTTCATGTTTGTCACTGAAGACTATTAGGTTGGAGGCCATCGCTATTGACGGGAATAGCACATTGTATACCCTCTAGCAGTTCTACAGAACAGTACCCAGGTGCTCTAAACCACCAGGAGATCCAAGTGGCACAACACGTTGTGGTCAAGAGCTAAAACACTTGCAATCTTCATGAACATTGATCAAACGGGTGAGCAAAGCAAGCTTGTTGGGTGGAGGGTGTTGCATTCAAAGGATTGCACTTCCAAGCAGAAGCGGCTCATAGAATGTTAGGAGACTGAGATTGAACAATCGTTTTCCAATCCAAGGTGCCGTAGTTGTTTTCAGAGGGTCGGCCTTTTTGGACAGCAGCTCTTCAACCACGTCCTGACGACTCAAACCACTTCACCTAAGCTTCAACCAGTGCTCTTGATTGGAGGATCATGGAGGTTTCTGTGCTCCACCACAAAGGGAAGGTAACCTTTTCCATGCTCTCCTCCCACTCAGAATCGACTGCTTGCTGGGCTTGCTTGCTTGCTTGCTTGCTTGCTCCTCCAAGCCAAGCTCACTAGCAATCATCAGCAGCGTACCACCCCTCCTCAGCTTCACACCACACAGTGGATAGAACGAAAGTCACACAATCCAAGCAGAACCAAATCTGGTGAAAAAAGACAAGGTTGGACGATGCCCATGAGCCATGGCAGTTCACTAATCTGGGGTATGTATATGTTATGTGTATATATATTTGTCAAATGGCGACCGCACCGGGACGCCACAAGAAAAGAGCAACCTTTTGCCTGCAGCGTAGCTAGATGGCTTAGGCCTGTAAAATGGCCGCGGGACAAGACATGAAGCGATCAGTCCAACACAAAAGCGTTCACAGCTGGTTCTCTTCTTTTTGTTGGAGTTGGACTGATGCTCCACCATGAAAAAGCGTCACTAGGACGTCCGCCGCTGCTGGAAGCGGCTTGCGTGTGTTTCCACACATGTGCAGGTTCTCTGAACCTTCAAGCTTTCGCCAAAAGAGACCGAGCACATTCTCAAATCTTCCAAAAGTGGTCCGGTGGGGATAGTCGTCCCGACTGAACCTGGGCTCTGGTGTGCGGAAGCTCTTTGCACCTTTACAAACATGTGCAGCCACTTCATCACCCAAAACATGCCAGCCTGGCTTTTCAGCTAGCTGGAGCACCCTACCATACAAAGGATCATCTGATCCGAATGGAACTCCTAGGTCGCTTCTCAGGTGGGCTTGAAGTTCAGTCGGCTTCTTGGGACTCTTGCCTTTCGAGGGCTGCTTGACGAAAGCTGGTGAGTAGGTCACACACCAGCGGCATTCTGCCAGCACTTTGTGCAGCTGGCTCTGATCCATGGGCTTCGTGCCGCAGTCGATGATCATGTTCTCCGTGCTTGTCCATCGCAGGGAGGTGTTGCACCTGTTGAGCATGGTGCGGATCCAGGCTATGGTGAAGGCTAGGCTTTTCTGCGAGCCATAGCTGGGAGTGTCACTGCAGCTCTTGTCGTAGGCATCTTTGGCATCGGTCACCGTCAGCATGGGCACTGCATCAGTGCTCAAATCAAAGGGCTTCCGGTCGAGAGGATGACCAAAGGCTTCTGCCAAGACACCGCGACAGTATTGGCCCGTGTCCATGGCCTCTTCAATGCCAAGGATCTCAGCCGCAAATGTCGAGCGGCATACTCGCTGCAAGCGATGTGAGCGAGCATCGAGGATCGTGAAGTTGCCGGGACGTCCAGCTAGGAGGTCAGCGTCGGCGATCATCACGAGGTAAGCCGCTTGGCTGTAGACCTTTTTGAGAGGTTCACCTTCTCCACTTCCATTTCGCGTCACATTGCCTAATGAGGCGTCAGACACCGTCAGAATGCCAGCGCCCTTGAGGTTGAGAGGCTTGAAGTGAAGTGCGAAGTTGGAGCGCTGCTTCATCTGGCGCAGGAGGAGGTTGGCTCTCATCAGTGTGCCAATGCACGGCGTTTCGCCTTGGAGCGAGGAGAGCTGGAAGCCACAGTCCACCCTGATTTGGGCCACCAACCATTGCAAGGAGCCTAAAATGGCTCGGAGCTGTTTGTGCTCACCAGGGTTCAAAGGTGAACTTGGATCCTTCTTGCGGTCTGGAGCAATCCGGATTGGTTGAAGATTTTGATGATACTCTTCCATGGTGATCTTGATGGATTTGTCCGGCAATTGCTCAATGTGCTTTCCGCAGTAGGTGAAGCTTCCTTCTGAAATCGCTCCAAATCCGAGCTCTGCACCCAAGGATGTCAGGGTTTCGTGAGCTCGAGAGTTGCCCGCCAAGAGGAGGTCATCCACGTGGGAAATCATCATACCTTCAAGTTGGGCTCCATTTGCACTCCAAAGAAACCAGAGTGCATTGTCCAGTGAGGAAATGCGCCAGCCGCGCTTCGTCACCGCCTTGTTGAGGCGCTTGTACCATCGTCGAGGACTGTCTGCTAGCCCGAAGACACCTTTCTTCACTCTGCATAGTCCGGTCGCAGAGAAGGGCAGCAATGGTTCATCACTGGCTTTGGCCCTGATGTTGGCGAGGTAGAGCACTCGTTCATTCGGCCCGAACTCCTCACCCTTCATGAAGGCAGACTTGATGTCGGCTGACCAGATTGACCATCCCAAGGAGGCAGCAAAAGTCAGCAGCAGGTGTTGAGATGTCCTGCTTGCTGTTGGGGCATCACAACGAATGCCATAGGCCTCAACATCAGCATAGCCTGGCACTACCAGCCTGGCGTTTGCTTGAAGTGGCAACTGGTTTTGCGCTGTTCGAAGGCCATCGTTCTTGTCCACGTAGACGAACCTTGGAGTCAAGATTCGATGACTTTGGCCTTCTGCTTTGAGTTTCGCTCGTATTCGAGCGGCTTCATCATCCGGAGGATCTCCACGGCATCATTGTCGATCCAGACTGACCATCCTTTAGTGGCAGCTTTTCTGAACTCAACTTTCTCATCTTCATTCATTGTGGACCATGGGCGTTCTTTGCGAGCCGTGAGGACTGCCAAAACTTCACGCGTTGCATCCTCATTGCCAAGGGGCCACAATTGTCGCAAGGCTTGACGCCGCTTGAACTCTGTCCTTGAAGGCAATGGCCAGTTTCCTCTCCAGGTACCGTGATCAGGTACTTGTGCTTCTGCTGGGTGTTGATGATCCAGCGCCACTTGAGCTTGTAGTTGGCGGAGAGGGTGCACAGCCGCAAAGGCCATAGTTTCCATCACCTCATGGGACATTATCAGTGCATCATGCGCCATCGTGGAGGGTCGAGGTTCCACCGGTGTTGGCACAGGTTCAGGTGCTTCTTCTTGCGCCTGCTTCTTTGATGCTTCGGCTTCCGGAGGTACTTCTTCAGCTGGTCGTTTCACGCCGCCAGCTCCCACGTCCAGGGAAGTTTGCCTTGACATTCGTTGAGCATAGGCTTGGCGAACCGCCTCAGGAAAGGGAGATTGAGACACCAAAGATCCCGGGCGTGACGAAGTCATTCGTGACCAAGCTGGTTGACTCTGTTCTGCTTTACCTTCTAGCGCTCTCACCATCTCTTGAGGGTGTACTGGAGGAAGGTCAGGAGGGTCTTCTTGGAGTTCTTTATCACGTTCTTGGTCTCCTGGTGGTTCAGACGGCTCATACGAGATCTCATCGTCTGCTCTTGGTTGCGGAGGTGCCGTCAGTTTTGGTTGAGGTCTTGCCAGCTGTTGGTCATGACATGCTGACTCGATCACTTCTTGGATGGCATCTTCCCAAACTGAACTCGCCACCTGTTCCAAGGAACTTGCTGGTCGAAGATGTTCGAGGGCACATTTTGAGAGTTGTCCTCGGTAGCTCACATAGCCATTGTTGTTCTCGAGGGCCACGAGGAGGGCAGGTCCGTGCCATCGGCGAAGACTCAGTTTCTTTCGGGAAGCTGCTGTCTTGTTGTTGTACTTGGACTGCCTGAAGAAGTAGACAATGCTTCCAGGTTCAAGGCCTTGCAGCGAAGTCACCGTAGATGATCTGGATCTCGCCACTTCGGCCTTTCGAAGGCCTCTGCTGAAGTGCAAGCGAAGCATTGCTAAGCGCGCTGTCTCGCGCATTGCCACTTGGCGAGCCAAGCTTGGAGAGGAAGCAATCAGGGAGTGCTCTGAAAGGCGACGTCCAAAATCTCCGAGGCAATCTCCATGCATCCTGGGCTGACGTCCAAAGGCGGCCTGACAAGGAGAGACACCCGCATCAGTGACGTCCGCGTTGTAGCTCATCACGGCTTCCTGTAGAGCTATTTCCATCTCATCTTTGCCGAGGACGCTGTGTGCCTTGATGACTGACCGTGTGAGGCCTTTCAGAACTGCTCCACCTCTTTCGCAGATGCCGTTCTGCCATGGAGCTTGGATCGCTGTGTGGTGGAGGTAGATAGAGTGCTTGCTGCAGAAGCTTTCAAAAGCATGGGAGACGAACTCTTTGCCTTGATCTGCCACCAGTACTCGTGGAGGTCCGAGTATAGGCAGCCATTTTGTAGCCATGAAGCGCTCCACCATTTCACTGCTCTTGTTCTCTAAGACTTCAGCCATTTGGAATCTTGACGTAGCATCGATGGCGTGAATCACATAGAAGCGCTTTTCTTCGATGTCAAAGAGTTCGAAGATGTCCAGGTGTACCTGATCTCCTGCGTCCTTTGGCGAAGGAAGGCTCGCCGGTCGACGTGCCTTTGGTGCCTTTTGTTCATCACATAGGGCACATTTGAGGTGTCGTGCTGCATGCACAACTTGAGGAGGTGCACCTGCCACAGCTAAAGCTCTTGCCAGCCTTTTTGGAGACCGGTGGCCAGTGTTTTCATGTAGCCGCCGTAGAGCTTGCTTCACACCTTGACTGACCTTTTGAGGCTCCTCGAACTGAACATCACCGCCAGGTTCAGAGCCGCTGTCATCGGTTTCCTGCAGAGGTCCTGCAGGGGCTTCTTCATCTTCAAGGTTTTCACCCTCGATGGCCAAGGTGGAGTGAGGCTGCTTGAACTCATGTTCAAACTGACGTTCCATCCCTCTCACAAGCGCTTGCGCCAGCGCCCAAGGATATTGTCCAGCTCGTTGACTGATGGAAGCTCCTCCAATAATTGGAGCATGGGTGTGGTTCCCCAAACATTTCATGCCATCGAGCTCCGCAATGACAAAATCACTTGAAGTGGCGATTCTCGTCGCCTTGCGGTGGAGGTTGCCGTTCACATCGGTGAGCTTGAAACGGCATTGATGGAAATCAACTGTTTTGGCTTCTAACTTTTCCAAGGCTTGGATCATCTCATCTAAGGTCCATGCCCTTGAGCTTTGAGGATTCTCAAGGATGAAGTGCAAACCACGCTCTCGCTGGTCCATAGCCAGTTGGATAGCAAAGCGCAGCAAGGTGATGGCTTCCTGGTAGCGCTCCTCAGCATTGGTTGGAGGGTTCAAGTTCATCAACACACTCCAAAAGGTGCAAGGAAAGGCCAGCACCAAAAAGTAGGGGAGTTCTTTCGCCACCAGTGCTCGAGCAGCTTGCCGATCCAGTTTCTTGCAAAAATTCCAGCCTGTTTCCAGAGACAAAGACGAACCAACTTTGTGCCCTTTCTTCTTGGCTGACTTCATAACTCGCTCCGTGGTGGTGTAGATCTCGGAGACCAGGGTCTTGGGCATCACAGACTCGGAGGCCTTATTCACAGTAAGGATGTCATTCGAATGGGCGCCATCGACGGAGTGCTTGGTGTCTCCAAAGTCAAAAACGAGGGAGGTCACAAACACTCCATGCTGGAAGGCGTCAAAGTCGCGATCCCATTCGGACTGGTAGATCTCATTCACTTCCTTGAAGCCCAATGACACGAGCTTGCGATCGCGCTCATGGCGTTGCCAAGCTTGAGAAATCAATTGAGCTTGTCCTGGCTTGACGGTTTGATGAATGCGCCAGGGGTTTGAGATCAATTCCGGCTTCACTGATCCCGAGGTGGGATTCCATTTGCCGTCCTCCATTCTGCGTCCTGCTCGTAGTAGTCCCTGTTCATCTGCTGGATCTCGTCTTGGGACCATCCATGGAGTTCTTCGGCCGGAGGTTGGCCCATCGTTGCATCGAGAGTCTGACTGATGGGCGGCACACCGACGGCTCCGGGTGTCATCATGTGTTGAAACACCCCGTTCAGCATGCTCTGGAAGCGTTGTTCTTGTTGCGCCAACAGTTGCTGAACTTCTGAGGCCGAAATGCCTGGTTCTGGAGCCTTGGATGGAGTCGGGAAGCCGGCTTTCTGGTAAGCGCCAACTGCGCTTGGAGCCTTGGTCATCGGAGGATGATCCGTTGAGCTTCGTGAAGTCGAACTGCTTGATGTTTTGGCCTTGGTTGGACCCTTTGCCAGCAGTTCTGCGACTATAGGCCGACAGGCGTTCTTGAGCTCCTCGTTGGTCATCTTGGTGTCGACGGGGATCATCAGCAAAGCTGCCAGTTTGAGTAGATCGGACTTCAAAGACGGCAAACCGCCTCTTGGCCCGATCAGTGAGCGGACTGCTTCCACCTGCTCGCCTTTTTGAGTCGCCTCTGCAGCTGCTGCTTGAGCTTCCTTCATGGCTTCCTTCTTCAACTGCTGTTTGATGCCTTTTCCGCTTCTGGCTGCCAGCATTCCTTGAAGGAGATTGTCCTCCATGAAGGCGAATTCGAGGCCAAGGCGATTCCTGAACTGTGAAAGTTCGTGCAGGTTCTGAGTGGAGTACGCCTGGAAGTGGATCGCTCGTTGATGATGCTGCTGAGGGATAGCTCGAGGCTCCTGTCTCCACATGGATGCTCCTTGTTCCGCCCATTGTTGCGTGTGGGAGATGCTTGGGTACGGTAATGGAGCGTACCGCAGTTGCGGCCGTGGATAAAGCCACAAGAGCAAGCCATGGGCGTGCCATCGAGCCTTTGCGCGGAAGCGCAGGATGAGGCGTCGCCATCGGAGGATTTGATGGCTGTATTCGCCGACCGTCAGGTCGTGGATCTCGGGGTTCTGCATGTAGGTCTCGAAGGCTCTGCCGGAGGGCTGCCTTTGAACTTGGAGAGGATGATGTCGTTGGTGCAACACGGGTTTGAGCCACCTGCATAGCTTGAGCCCCAGCAGACATGGCGGCCTTGATGCCGTGCTCCGTCATCAAGTGCTCATGAGGTGCAACTGACATGGGAAACTCATCAAAATGACTAAACCGAAAACGAAGCTGTTTTGACCACCAATCCAAACTGCTCAACTGAAGCTCTATCACACCATCTTGACCCATCTTCCTCCAGCGTTGGGCGTCCGGACGAGGCCAGCTCTTCGGCTGCAAGGTGAGGCAAAAATGGCCTGCCGTCAATTGACCGAGGTCGATCATCTCCCCATTGACGAGGTCGGCCCGAAGTTTCCTTCTCCCAAAACTCAAAACAGCACCGATCCCGGAGAGAAAATCACGGCCCAATAACAAACCGAGGGAGGCGACAGGGACGATGCTCACCCATACCAAAATCAATGTAGAACCCACCATCATGGGAAGTCGATATCGAACTGTGCTTCGCTGGGTGCCCCCATTGCCAAATCTGAAAAGCTCATCCTCTTCCACCGTTTGGATGAGCTGTTGGATTTCTTTGGGCGCTTTCTCCAAGGCCCGGAGGTACACCGACAACCACAAGCTGCCAGCACATGTTCTGTTGCAGGCGGAGTCGAGTGCGCCCACAAAGCGCTTGTCCGAAGCCAGGGTGGCGGTGCCATCAACCTTCAAGGCCTCCTTGAGGCTCAACTGGGCTTTCAACTCAACTGAGGTGGCCATCACCTCATGGGCTGCCAAAGCATCGGGATCTTCTTCTGCAACTGGGAGGAGATGTTCGGTGTTCAAGGTCTCTGCGACCCGCACCTGTTTGGCCTGTTGAGGAAGGCCTTTGCCCTTGCCTTTTGGCTTGCCCAATCCTGCACCCGGCTTTGGACAACCGGCGTCACCAGCCCAATGGCCAGGCTCCCCACAGTCGAAGCAGCGTGTGTTTGCTTTCTGCTTCGGCACTTGGTTGCCGTGGGGTTTTGGCTTTTGGCCAAAAGGAGCTGCTTTGCCATATCCTCTGTCCTTCTTGACTTCCTGGATCTTGGAGCGGGCTTCACGCATGGTGGCCAGACTCTCTGCTGCCTGTTCCATGCCGGCTTCAAGCTCATCCAGGACATTGGGGTCACAGCCCTGCTCTTCGAGCTCTTGCAGCTCAGTGGCCAATTGTTCGGCCTCAGCTTGAAGGACCTCTTCTATGGTTGCTGGGCCTGCCTCTTCATCTGGCACCAGCTCTTCTTCGTCAGCCTCTGGAGAAGCATCATCTTCTTCCGGCAGCTCGGCCACATAGGCCTGTCGTGGAGGCCCGGAGTTGGGGTTGCTCCCAAATCTTCGAAAGGGCGGCCGACTGCCTTGAGATCCTTGAGTGCGAAAGGACCTCACTGAGGAAGGTGCTGTAGAGCTCGCCGAGGTCGAAGAGGATCTGTATGACGAAGTTTGTCCATTGTGGGACTGAATGTACCTCTGCAAGAGAGGAGGCTTCTCAGGCTGTCGAGACCGGTGGAGAGGATCTGCCGTGTGGAGGTCACGGAAAAGTCGAAGACACTCAGTCTCCACCACATCATAGGCCTCTTTGCCAGCCAATGCTGTTTCCAACAGCTGCTTGCGGATGGGGTCAAGTCCCAACCTTTCTTTCAACATCCATCCAAGTTCTTCTTCATGAAGATGGATTCCTTCTCTTTTGAGCTCTGCCGCCAAGGTGCGGTAGCGAGTGCAGAAAGCTGAGATCCGCTCGCCTGGATTTCTTTTGATCTCTTGGTAGAACTGGGCTCTGAGCTCGCCCTTGCGGTCCAAGGCGGACTTGCCCACCGTCGACTCCAGGGCGTTCATCAGCTTCTCGATCCCAGCGAAGGGATTTGCTTCGACCCGGATGATCTTCTCACCACTCTCTGGGTCTTCCATGCTCTCCTCCTTGGTCCCCTCGAGGTCGCTGGGGTCGAACTCCTCGCAGCGGGCTCTGACAACTCCATGTTGTCTCAAGGCCCATTTGGCCGCGATGTTGAACTTCTTGCACTGCTCTGGATCCAAAGATGCCAACCACCAGCTCATCTCCCTACGGAATGATCTCCATTCCGAAGGGTTCCCGTTCCAGGTTGGCACCCGGAACCATGAGGAGGTCCCGCTCTCCTCACCTTCGGGCATGGCCAAAATGGCGTGTTGCCCTCAAAAGAACTTGTTCAGCTCCTCCAGCGCGAGGAGCTTGTCGAGCAAAAAGGGCCTAAGGCCAAGTGGGCACTTGCTATGCAAGTGCGGTGCAAGGAAAACAAAGGGCTCTTCAAGGCCGGAGTCCTTAGACAAAGTTGGGCTCCCGAAGTGAGCCTCCAAAGGCAAAAAGGCGGCCACAGCCAAAAGGTCGAAGCTCGGCGGCTTCGAAGCAAGCAAGCGAGGAGGCCTGCACAGGACCTCAGGCAGCCTCAGCAGAGGCTCGAAGACGAGGAAGGTGTGGTAGTCGAGAAGGCCACCACTCTCAAAGACAGTGAGGAACCGAAAGGAGAAAAAGGAAGGCAAAGACAGGGAGAAAGCCGAAAGGAGCGGAGCGGCAGCGTGCGTGCCCTGCAAGGACTCAGGCTCCGGCGCCACTGTCAAATGGCGACCGCACCGGGACGCCACAAGAAAAGAGCAACCTTTTGCCTGCAGCGTAGCTAGATGGCTTAGGCCTGTAAAATGGCCGCGGGACGAGACATGAAGCGATCAGTCCAACACAAAAGCGTTCACAATATTACATAATTAAGATATGCTTGGGCTTGACTTGCGGTCCTTGCATTGCAAGTGATGGTGTCTTGACCTAATGAGCTAGGCTTCGTATTGGGAAGCGGTGCATCGGGTCCATCCAGCTTCTTCAACAGCTCAATGGCGCCTATCCGCAGCTGGTTGTCCCAAAGTGCGTTCTCATTCGGCTGGCAAGAAAATACAAATTCTGAAAGCTGTGGAATCAGGCGGACCGAAGAGAACCTCGGACCTACTCCCAAAATGACTCTTTCATAAGAACTTCTTGCATATCTTTCAAGAAACCGTATCTGAAACACCATCCCTGCTTATTCCCATGAAGGAGCACAACATAGAGAACGCTCAAGCACCTCATGCTCTTTTTGGAGTTTTTGAAAACATGCTCTGGAAAAGGCACCCTCACCCTCAACGTGCAAATATGCGATTTGTTGTGACATGTCGGTTGTAGCCTGGTGCTCGGAACTGATCCAGGAAGTTCCGCAAGCGACGCAAGGCACTATCTTGGCGACGCTCAATGACCTCCCAGACTTCCATGGCCACTTCACCGATGCGGCTCTGAACCTCTCAAGGACAAGCGTCTGTGTCTGACAATGGGATGGACGCTCGCTTGATCCTCTAAGCTAAGAAACACTACAGTAGTAGTCACACGAGGTGGATGCTTCCCCACAAAAGGAGCTCTAATTCCTGCGAGCTGGTGTCAACCAGACCGTTGAACTACAAATTGAGCCTCCCTTGTTACAACACCAAACCACATTGAAAGTGTTCCTCGCTGTATCCCGCATTTGGTAAGAAGCATGGCAATTTGATCCAGGTTCCATAGTCTGCAGTCGACCCAATGGCACCTCGTCCTGGAAGAAGCGGATCACCTGTGTCTCCAGCCTTGCCAAGAAACTGGCTCCGACTTGGGTAGTGCAGGTCGATGAAAACCCCAACTTTGATGTGCCAAGTTTAGACATGTCTCATGAGAAATCTAGCTTGTAAGTATATTTATATATACGCACTACAGTATTACATAGACATAGACAATGCTGGAAGGTCAAGCGGCATGCGGTTCACGTGGAGCTCAAAGCCCTCCACCGACTGCCCACCCTTGCCATCCTCATCCTGGGACTCGAATGTCAATGCAGGTGAGTGTATCGTATTTTAGCATCCAGAGGTGCTAAAGTAGACATGTTGATTCATCGTGACTAGTAGCGTCCTTGCTACTAGTAGCGATGGCCTTAGCATCCTTGCTCCTAGCAATAAGGCCAGGAGCCCTAGTAGCTTCTTGCTTCTAGTAGCGATGCCAGGAGCCCCTAGTAGCGTCCTTGCTAGACTCCAATCATTGACCGGCCATTCAAGACCTCCCGTCAGCCTGCAGCGACGTCTGGAAGAGTGGCACGGCAGTTCTCAACGTCCTGACAACTCAGGATCATCGGAATCATTTGTAATCGTTGTAATCCTGTGTGTGTAACTCTGTTCCTAAACGATCCACACACTATAACAACACAGTTCCTCCTGTATATTTTTTTTAAATCAATGTACAGTTCACGCAGGGGGCAACGGCCAATCTTCCAACATTGCCCAACGAAGCTACGGAAGATTAGTGGACGCATTCAGGGACGCCTGAATGTGTACCTGCACCAATGTTAATTTCACTTTTGAGCTGATGGTTTTAACAATATTGTTGCGCACTCTTGCACCTTGCTGTTTGCACAGGGCCATGTTGCAGGCATCAGGTTCTCAGCGCTCTAATCTGGTAATGCAGTAACTAAATTGGGAAATTCGAAACTGACTACGCTCTTGCGAGCCTTATATCTAAGTAAGCTGGCATTCTAGTCACCCCTGTATGATTGCCAAATCACTTCAACCAAGTCATACAACTGCACCTCGCCTGTTCGACCTATTCATCAAACCTCGGAACTTCACACAGCAACGCAAGAAGCGCCTGGATTTCTGCTCACGATCCTGGAAGCAGCGTACAGACACGATGGGTTCCACGGAAAAACAGAACGGCTCAACATTGTCATGGGTAAGTTGCGCAAACGACTTCCAATGATGCTTAGAAGACACGATAGCCTCCTCAAGCCTTGCCATGCTAAACGAGAGGTCGTCTCTGATGCTATTTCTTTCTTGAACCCAGTCCTTGTAGTGCAGAACACGCACCCGGCAAATGGGGCAGCTATCATTCTCCAGTAGCCATACTTGGATATGATGTTTGCAGTAGCTATGTCCTCAGCATTCTGGAGTACAAGTGTCTTAGCAATAGTGTCTTGTCAGTCTTATCAATATATAGATGGACTACCGGAGTCTCCATGAACAATGCAATCAGGATGCCACAGGGGAGCGTGACAGGAGACACCACCAGGTCAAAGCAAATGTTGCACTTTAACTCCTGGACACATTGGGCACACGTTGGGCATTGAGCAAGAGAACAAATGAGAAGAAGTGAGAAAGCATCTGATTCATCTGTCTTAAGTTATTCATTGTGCTGAGTCTTCCTCTTGACCTCACAACCACGTAATCCCCAGGCCTCCCTGTGTGTTTGAGAACGAAGCAACGTGGGCACCACCGCTTTCACATCGCAGTTCAGCTCATGTCGTGCACCAGTCATGAGCTTCTTCATCCTAAACCAATGCTTTTTTGGAAGAACAAAGAAGTAAAAGCGATCGCATCTTATCGTCTCACAAGCAATATCAATTGTCAATCATCCGTGAGTATTAGCGCAGTGCAAAATATATTATCTCAAGAAAAGCTGGCAGTGAGCATGCTCTTGCAGCAACTTGCTGGCCTTCGTATCTGGGCATCCATCGCTATGTCCAAGTTCAGCTGTTGTCCTGTCCCAGTGGAATGCAAGGGGTGCTTGACTAGGCTGATGATAATGTTTCACTTTTTCCTTCAGAGGCGGCGTTGTGGAACATTTGACAGAAAAGGGATCGTGAAACTAACTGCAGTGAAAGTCTATCAGGCAAAGGAATGAAGACTTCCATCAAGAGCTTTACTGTGAAAACTTCGTACAAGCTTGTCATTCTTTGTCTCCTGAAGGGAAAGGCCGGTCACACACAGGGCAGTTCGGCCGCAGCGTCATCGGCAGGTTTTCCTGGGGAAAGTAGACAGCTGAGCGTTCATTGTCAATTCATGTTGATGAGGCGGCTCTTTCACACAGGCTGCACAAGCCGTCTACAAATGATAATGCCAGCAAGCTTCAGTGTCAAGATCCTGCAGCGCTGCATTCCAGATCTTCTCTTCGGACATAAAAAACCTGATCTGATGGCATCGCTGGGTAACAAGCACGGCCCGTCGGATTTACAAGGTAATCTGCTCCTGTTTGATGGGATGTTGGAAGAACAATGGATGACTTGGTTTTTGCCAGGTTGAGAACATTTGGGATATATAACCACGCCTTGACACGATGGATTTTTACAGCAGGCTGGCAAGGCGATAGCAGCGAACAATGCAAATCAATTTTGCGGAAAAATCGAACAAAATATTGTCTTCGGACTTCCAGCGCTTTCAAGGTGGGGAAGACAGCTCTTGGAAACCACGGAGTAGCTGATGGCTTGGTTGACAAGTTGCCTTTTAACTTGTTTGTTTGCCTCCTTGCATTTGGGGTGTTGCTTGGCTGCTAGAACTAGGTTTGATTCGACTTGGTTTGGCATGGAACAGCTGGGGGCTTAGGGAGAGTGTCCCCTGAAAAGCAAAATCAGCCAACACTTGTATCCAATAAGCCGCCCGTGCATCGTTGCTTGACTTGACTGGCTTCAGGTTGATTGGTTTGAATAAGGTGGTGGAGGAGTGCATCCACCACCCGAGAGGAGATGCAGGTGTTGCTTGACCAAAAGAACAGCTTATATGGTAGAAGCCGAAGCAGAAGCAATGAAACATAGCAGATTTTCACCAGGATTGCATGAAAAGCTTGCAAATTGTATAGATGTCTTACAAGGCTTTGGCTTGAGGAACTTGGAGGGGGTTGGGAGGCCACCAGATCAAACGAAAACGAGAACTTATCTGGCAAAGGAAGCAAGTAACAGGAAGCAGCTAGCAGAATGTGGGGCTTTCCGCAGGAAAGAAAAGCCTGCAGAAGATATCTGTTGTCACCCCTGCAGTAAGATAGAGCAGAACAAAAGCGAATCTTCAAAGAAAGGCACCACAGAAGTAAGGAAAGGCGCAAATTTCAGAAACTAGATGCAAAAACACTTGCGGAAGAGAAAAGCGAAGGTGACAAGAAAAGACACGAAGTTGGCACAAAAAGCAAACAAGTGCAAAAAAGAATGTAAAGAACTACCTGTTCAAAAAAATAGAAACCAAAAAAGGCAACAGTGCCCTGAAAACCAAGAAGAGCAAAGAGCCCAAGAAAGTCAAAAACAACGAACGAGCAAGAAACACAAACTTCAAGCAGAAAGAAAGGAACGAGATCCGACCAAGTGTCAAAAAAGTTGCAACCATCCCAAAAATTTCCAACTGTCTTCAAGTGGATTCTTTGTAGCTTGGACTTGCATCCCCTTGACAAAACACTCAGGTTCCTTCAAGCAATTGCAGCGGAGGTGGCACATCCACTTTGCCGTCCAAATGAACTCGTTGCACAACTCCTGCAGAGAAAACAAAATGAGTCTATTTGTGAGTTTCTTGTTGTGACCGATTTGCGTTTTTGCATTGTTTCACGGCAGAATCGTCTTGCGAAAGAGCTGGGAAAATGAACAAGACTTCAGACTTCGTCACCACCTCCAGAACCATGATCAGTTGTACGAACAGAATATGAAAGAAGATGATGCTTCTAAAGGCTTCCTGGTTTCAAGAAAGCACTGCACTCCTACATCGCTACTCTGAATGCGGCCCCAGCTATAGGCAGGGTCTCGTCCAGCAGGAGGACTCACTCGCACGCGAACTCCTGGAGTTCCGCAAAAGCAGCTCTACGACAGTAGAAATGCACTTTGTTCCAAGTAGCTTCTTGTTCCTGGTAGTAAGACCAGGAGCTACTAGTAGCGTCCTTGCTCCTAGTAGTAAGGCCAGGAGCCCCTAGTAGCTTCTTGTTCCTAGTAGTAAGACCAGGAGCTACTAGTAGCGTCCCCGCTCCTAGTAGTAAGGCCAGGAGCCCCTAGTAGCTTCTTGTTCCTAGTAGTAAGACCAGGAGCTACTAGTAGCGTCCTTGTAGTAAGGCCAGGAGCCCCTAGTAGCTTCTTGTTCCTAAGTAGTAAGGCCAGGAGCTACGTCCTTGCTCCTAGTAGCGATGCCTTTGTTTCTAGTAGTGTCCTTGTTACTCCATTTAACTCGTCTTACTTTGTCTTGCGACAATGCCGGTCAGCCTCGGGTCAAAGATTGTGCAGCAAATGTGGGAGCGTCAATGATCACCTGCCTTTCAATGTGTAAGATATATACAACTATACTTACGCTGAAACAGCTTTGAAGGGAAGCATCACTGTGACCAATTGTCTGCCCTCCGTCTGAGTGACAGTGGTGCTAGCACTAGCATCACTCACCTGTGTCACCTATAGCCTATAGGTCTCTTGGAGGCGTTTAGAAAAGGGTCTTTAGTCTGGAGCCTTGAAGAAAAGGTTTCGTCAAACGCGATGCGTTTCGTCTTTCGTTTACGATTCAATCATGGTCCTTTGTTGCAAAGGAAATAGGAAACAACCAGAACTCAGCTGTTGACAAAAAGTCAGAAATGTGTAATTCCAGAACAATACATATACATACTATATACGCAACCATTTCTCAAAATACAGCATGCATGCATTGCAAGCATCCGCTTGGCTCCATGAAATGTCCCAACGATTATGACTCCTGGCTGGATGCGCTCCGCTGCAGGTGCTGCTTCCAACATGCTGACACTCACCGATGGCATTGCCAGGGCCTTTGGCAGACACACATAGTACCTGCAAAGAAAACGTTTGAGTTTTGATCTTGCTACGAACAACTGGTGGGAGAGTCTCTTGCGAATAATCTCCCCGACTTCACCCATATTTGATCGTATTTGGAAGGCCAACAACTTCCATCTGCGTGCACATCAATCCTGCGGAATCCCTTCAAATCAAGGGGGCACTGCAAGTCCCGGGAGCCATCCGGCTGAAGCTGATACACTTGATCGCAAATCACTCCTCCCAAACAAGTCTGCAGCGTGCAAGGACAAAAATCTGCTGGTATGTTGGGGTCGATGCGTTTTTGTGGCTTGCTTTGGGGACATGGAATGTGTATATATATATAGATTAGTTGATTGGTAATGCCAAATGTTTGGAGATTTTCCCTTGAGGGAAGACTTTCAGATGTGCTGATTGTTTTGCCATGTTGTTTCTTTTTTGTTGCTTGCACCGAGCAGGAACAATTAGGGTGCAGCCTTTGGGGGAAATGCCACAGGCAAATCCGTGCAGGTTCGGCCTCCACTGTGCAGAGTCAGTGATTTTTTTGATGCTCCCAGCTTGGGCTGAGTCTTGTAGCGTGGTTGACTTCGCCAAATCTATCATCTGCATCAAAGCACAAATCCACCCCCGCGTGAAGAACAACTTGCTTCCGTATCAAACTGCCATGGGTCTCCAGCAAAGTGCAAATCACAGCAAGAGAAATCGCAGCTTGTTGGCCGGCGGATCCCTACCCTTTCCTGAAGGGGGACATCAGAAAATGTAAATTAGATTTTCCTATGTTTGGAAACTGAAAAAACATAATTACATTTGTGTGCAAATAGCCTGGAAAAATGCAACTTGCATTTGTTCAGGCCCCAAGTGTCATACACTGGGCAACGACCTCCAAAATGTAAGTTATATTTTTGGAGCCCGGATCTAGGGTGTTCTCATTCTCACCTTTGCAGAGCTTTTCTTGTGCTGCTCGACCAGTGAGTCAGCAGTGCGTCTGTCACAATGACGGAACATGGCAAATAGAACAGGCGGACCTTGGCACACTTTTTCCAGAGTCCATGGGAACTTCCGACAATCCCATCTCTGTCTCACTACCGCAAAATCTGGCTCCTACGCTCGTGAGGTCAATGCTGTTGGGCAGGACAGACCTGCCAGGATACTCCCTAAGAATTGGGAAGTTGGCAGTGAAACACTACACAATCACAATACAGCAGTGCATCATCATTCAAAAGAATACAGCTCAGCTTCACAAAGCAGACTCCACAAAAGCTGGCAGGTTCGACAGAAAGCCTACTGGAAGGACTTCAACATCTTCCACCCGTACAGCTTGTTAGTGTGCTCATCAACGTCGCACCTGGCAGCTTCCTTGAAGCGCACGCGGCTGCCACGCGCCAGAGACCCCACCCACCCGCTGGGTGTCTCCAGCGAGGCTTCCTTCATGGGATCTCCGGCGAGGCCTGCAATATGTGCGAAATAATCGACATTGGAAGCTGCTAGCAAAAGCAAATCATTGAAGCATGCGTGCACAATAAGCATGTATGTATATATATAACAAATCTGTATGAACCAATGAAGTTCAGAGCAAATCTTGCAAACTTCAATCACGTGCAGCACCTTCTTCGACGGTGGCTTTAAGACCCGCAGCCGTAAGCCTGGCTGTGCATCCAAAGGTGTCATGGGCATCCAAGAAACCATGAATGGCATCAAATTATGAACAAGAAGAACAGTCGCCATTGTGAAAGCCAAGTGGAAATGACACGTTAATCCAGCACCTCTCCACTACTTTGGTGGCTTGTTCGTGATTTTGTTCCCGGCAAAGATCAGCAGAACCTGCAATCACCGCAGAGCAAAAACGCAAACGCTACTGAAGAACAGCTCTCCTGAGAGGTCTCCAAATGCGTTTTAAAACTTGGCACACCGCTCCTAGAAATGTGGTGTTGCCGCGCCACAATAGACTAGTGACTAGACAACCAACAACCCTGGGCAAGTTAAGCAATTAGCACTGATTTTGAGCAACAAATGATCGGAATGCTCACAAAGCTTCTTTTGGCATCACTTTAAGGAAAGATCATTCGAACTGCCCCAGAAGCACCTTGAGGCAGAGTGCTCCGCATCTGGGCCACCATGGCATCTTCACCGGACCAGCCTGGACTGCTTGTCTGTGACTTTCCATGAAACAACGAGAGAGGCACATGGTAATGGCCCGGATCACACTCGAATAAATACTATTAAACTACCAGTGCATTCATGTAATTGCCCTGAAACACATTTTAAAGAACAAAAGTTAACCCAGCTTTGCGAACCAACAGCAGGTAGCAACTCAGTTATCTGGGATTGTCAAGCATTCCAATTATGTGTTGCTAAAGTTCCCAAGCCGAATCCCAAATGCAATTGTTAAATGCAAAGGGGGCTGGGGTGGAGCTGGGGAGCTCGGGAGCGAAATTGGGAGCGAGAACTGGGTTCCAGGAGCTGGGGGGGCAAGCAGAAGGAAAGCGCATCAGAACTGCAATAACGGATAACGTTGATCCCGGCACAAACGCGTGTTTCTAGGTACACGTGCAACTGCCTGCAGCCTTGCCGCGCGTCCAACATGCTTTGTGCTGCAGAGAAACACTGCTTCGTAGCGAAAAGCTGTTGCGGTCATTAAAAAAAATGCCTGCTAGTTCCTAGGTATGGTATGTATGTGCCTTTGCTGTCCCTAAAACATGCTTTGCACCGAGCAGAAAGAATACTTCGCGACCGAGACATGCACGTGCCACAAGTGGCCGGCATAAAGGCACTTTACTGAGTCGAGCAAGTACCGGACCATGTTTTGTACTGCGTGAAGGACGCTCTGTGCTGCACACACTATGCGCGGAACACCGCGGAGCTACTACTGAGGGGCACACGCAGTTCATTCTGTTCCTCCAGCGCAACCACGTGAGGCCATCAAGCCACGGATCTGCGCACAGCCCCTGACCAAATAGCACCCAGCTTCCTTGTGCCAGCGCCCAAAGTTCCAAGGTTGGCCGATCACGACGCAGTAGGGTTCCAGGCTGCAAGGCTTCAGTGGCAGCATTCAGGGTTCCAAGGTTCCCGGCTGGAATACTCCGAGAAATTGAAGCCCAATTGCATTCTGCTGCCGGAACGGTCAGTGCGGTTCCTCTCTGCCAATGTCTCAGCGGGCAAAACAAGACAGCCACCAGCCACCAAACGCCTCTGCCCTTTTTGCCTCCACCTCACCCAGAGTTCCAAGGCTCAAGGGTTCCAATGCAGCATTCTGAACACTGAGGCTTCCAAGATGGCAGCACCCAGGGTTCCAACGTTCCAGGGTGGCACTTGACAGCACAAAATGGTTCCAAGGAAGGGTTCCAACACATAGCACCCAGGGCTGCAGGGAGGAGGACGCGGGTGACAAAATTCGCACCACTCCCAGCCCCAGAGATTGACACCCAACTGCATTCTGCTGTTGCGAATAACCTAAAATCACCAGCATGTTTGCTACTACACTTGCTGCCAGAAGGTGATTCCTCGAACCCGAACCCGATCAACCGATCTCAACTGATTGAAATCGACCACAGCTTCAAAGCGACAGCTGGTGCCTCGCTGCGGCCACGCCCAGCCCTCTCTAGGAGGGGCAATGGCAGGGATGATCAACGAGCGCAACTGATCCTGGTAAACCATATCTACCTGGACAAACGCGTGGCGTTTCAGGAGAATTCTGGTTGGCATGCCAGCTCCAATGACTCTGTATTGCAAAAGACTGTATGGGCACACAGAGAATGTGTTGCATGGAGTAACATTTTATCTCTTAGACTCTTGCGCTTGTTGCTGTATCTGTCTTTGCCAGGACGCCGGAATCCCAGCTTGAAAAAACTCTGGATCCATATGCAGAACCACCTCAGCTTATGAAAACACTGGCACGATCACAGGGTTCTATTCGCTTTTGTTTTCTTGTTCCTTAGACCTTATTGTTTTTGTGTGTCTTTCGTTTCTGGCCTTTGGTCTTGGACTACCCTTACTACTGAGAAGGCTTCAAAAAAAGGACAAGAAAGCTTTTGGGCAACAAACTCAATCTCCAGTGCCACCAAGTTGGCTTAGCACCTTGCGTCCAAGGCACGCGATATCTCAGCTGCTGCTCTGGAACCTGCTAAGAAAACAGAAATGCAAGCTGCTATGTGAGCACATGACCAACACAGCACGGCTATGACGCTATACTGGACCGAAATGTCTGGTACCATTGTAACATTGTAAGTTATTCCTGCATCATTAGCCAAATAAGAATCCAGTTCAAAGCACTCTGTTCCCCACCATACCTTTATCAGCGCTGACAGCTGGTTTAGGAACTCAGAGACTGGAGCTCAGTTTGTGTTTGTGTGTGGACATCATAAATCTCAAGAGTGTAGAGTGCCTTACACTTTCCTCCTGGCTGTCTTGCAGCAAATCCTATCCATGCTCTGCGTCCCATCCGTATGGCGCCTTCGGTTCCGGCAACGTCAAGTGCAAGTGCAGTCCGTCCAGGGCCACCTGTGCACGAACCGCTGCATCCTGCACGCCCGGCGCCGGGGCGAAGATGTAGACAGAGCGGTCAGGCGCATAGCGCAGCACATGGAGCCCCACAGCACGGAGCATAGCAAAGCTGCCAAAGGAGTTGATGAAGCTGGAAAACTCCTGAAACAAGGGAAGGAGTTTGGGAAGGTACTGGGGATGGTACTGGAAGAGGCGTGCTTATATAAGGTACTTGATACTTTGGACGGTGTTTCGTGCTTTCTTTGAGCATGAGCCTCTAAGGGTACTTTGTTCAACTGTGTTCTACATTCTACATGTGTTCATAAGCTGAGTTCAAGTCCCTGCATTGCAACATCAGGCGGTACTCTGATGTATCGGTGCCTTGAAACAGCAATAGGTTCATCCTCTATAGATCTTCCCAGAAGCATTGATGACAAAATCCTTCCCTGCATATGGCTTCCACAGCTCTCATGGCATGTTTCTTGAGCTCCACACACTCAGCAAGCTGCTTGAGCATAGCATGCAGCCTCAAGGCGGGGGCCATGACCGCCATGACTTGTCCCGGTCACCACAGACTCATGACCGTGACTCCGGGGCCCTTGCTGTGCCAATGTCTCCTCACTGGCCTTACCATTCTTCAACCGAAGGATGGCATCTTCGATGGGATCTATGCTTTCATCCACTGCCTCCAAACAACTTCAAGAAAAGGCTCAAAAGTTTCTTAACCACATCTGTCACACTCTCTGTCTCTCTCGTCCAAAGCAGTGGAACAGTCGCTTGTGAACCCAACTCGCTGCACCTCAAGCTCATTGATGAAACCACTCCACACACCTAGCCAAACCCCCGATGCCCAGACTCCACCAAAAAAGAAGCTCAAAGGACCATTCTGCAGTTCGACAATCTAGGCGCGCCTTCTTTGATTAGCAGCCGTGCTTGGCAACCATTGATGGCGACCACTGTGGCAACACCATCCACCTGCAGGAGACCCCAGCCGCGCTTCGGTGTGACACCAGCGCCTCAGAATTTGGCTGTCGTCCTAGTTGAGCCCTTGACATGGCGAGCAAAGAGCCTTCTATAGCCTTCAAACTAGTGCGACAACCGCACCAAGTGCCAGGCAAACTATGTGTCGATTACAGTGTTATCATGACATCCAATTAATTCATGAAACGAAACAGGGTTTCGGGCAAAGAATGCATTTCGTCTCCAGTTCAATGAACTAGGGATCCTGACGAACTCTCACTCGAACATTGGGGCGCACCATATCTCCAACCTTGGAACAAAAATCACCAAGAATACTAGCATGGCCAATCTACGAAGGCAGGACGTCACTGGAAGCATCACAATTTGGCGTAAACGTATTGTCAGTCAGGCCAAGTAGACGTAGCAGGCCGCATCCTCATTCTGCAGCCAAGTGTCAGGATCAATCTCTAGCTCATCCTCAGTCAGCCGACAGCTACTAATCTTGAAACCAGCCACAGTGCTGCATTGCATTTCACAATACTATTTGGATAATTTGGCCATGTTTGAGCAAAGCTTCCTTCTGACAATGCCAACTAGATTGCTCAGCGAAGCTAACCCAGGCTTGCGTGTCCTCTTCCTTGACAACAACACCTGGGGAGGCTAGGTGAAGAGGTGTTTGGAGCATCCAACTGCATCACATCAGGCTAACACGAGTCCTACGAAAGGCTGCAACTGGAAGGTGTCCATCACTGGGTGCGGCACCTACACTTTCGTGGGACACCTTAGCTGGAAAGACATGTGGCACTCCTCAACACTTGCTGCTCATCTGTCCTCTAAAGAGGAATATGCTGCTTGCAACAGCTGTGACTTCAAGTTATTAAAGACGCAGTTTGTCCTTTTCAATCCAAGCTGCAGCGCCCCATTCAAATTTGGGGTGCTCCACCTAGCAGGAGGAAACATCGCACAAGATTGGTATATCTTCTTGAAGGTACAAGATTTGCCAGGCTAAGCGGGAGTGAAGAAGAAAATAGAATCCAAGGGAAGGGATCCAAGAGCCTCGTCATACACAAGGGCTACAATTAGCGGCCTTGCTCCTAGTAGTAAGGCCAGGAGCCCCTAGTAGCGTCCTTGCTCCTAGAGCGATGCCGGGAGCCCCTAGTGGCGCCCTTGCTCCTAGTAGTAAGGCCAGGAGCCCCTAGTAGCGTCCT
>CAXAMN010005446.1:710299-736771 GCA_963970005.1 Durusdinium trenchii | reverse complement strand
ACTACCACTACCACTACCACTACCACTACCACTACCACTACCACTACACTACTACTACTACTACTACTACTACTACTACTACTACTACTAGTACTAGTACTTTGACGACGACGACGACTACTACTACTTACAACCACCACCACCACCACAACAACAATGACATCAACAACAACCACAACCACCACCACCACCACCACCACGACCACCGCCACCACCACCGCCACCAAAACCAACAACAACCACCACAACACCACTAACACCGACAGCAACCAAACTGCCACTGAACCCTGTGCTGGCCCGCTGTTTGGCGCAAGCAAGTGTCAAAAACTGCGGCAATGTCCCGATTTCGACGCTTCCACGGCACCCCTCTCGTGGGTCAAGTGGATCTGCGGGGCCATTGTGATTTTTTGTTTCGGCGGCAGCCCTCTCGGGCCACGCATCACAAACTGCGGGGGATATGATGGTTTCAATCTGGTTCGGCAGCAACCCTCTCGCCAAAAAAAAGGACAACAGGGAATATTGGTCAGCGGCAACCCCGCAGCATGTAACGCGCGCCAAGCGCCCAAAAATTGTTCGGCGGCAACCCTCTTGAACGAAATGAAGACCAAGCGTCAAAGGCTGCAGGGAATATTGCAATTTCAAGTCGTCGTCGGCAACCCTCTCGCACGAAATGAGGCAAGTGTCAAAAACTGCGGGAGCGTTACAATATAGAGGTTTCCGCGGCAACCCTCTCGCTCGCGAAATGACGGTGAAGTGTAGAAACCACGGTAGGCCCAGAGATTGAAACCCAACAGCGTTCTGCTGTTCGGAACAAACAGCAAAGTCTAAACAGGAAGCGCTGCCACGAAAATCATGTTTTAACGATATCTCCGATACGTTCGTTTGTCTGCCTGCCCCCGACCGCAGCACTGAAGGATTGAGCTCTGGTTTTCAAACCCTGTACGCGATTGGCACCACCCCCAGCCCAGAAAACACCCAAAGGTTTAGACAGCGCCCAGCTTCCACGATGGAATTCCGGTTTTGGAGCACGTGGATGAATTCCGGTTCTCAAGCCCTTTGGACAAACTGCGCACCACTCCCACCACCCACAATTACAGGATGAATTCTGGCTTTCAAGCCATGTACCCTACCTTTCGGATGAAGTCCAGTTTTGGAGCACCGTGTCCCATCCCCAGAGATTGAAATCCAATGGAACTTCACAACCTGGAGCGTTTGTGAAGAAAAAGAGACCGTTTTTTTGAGGAAATTGCACGAGCTTTCAGCTGTGGTGAAGGAAGAGATCATTCAGAGATGCCAACATGACATACATTGCGGGTAGCTCCTGCTGTTCAGTTGAGACTCGTAACGCGTTCTTTATCATCAGGCTTCCGGCGTTACCGTGTCTTTTCTCGGACAAGCAGCTACAATGGACTTCGAGACCTTTGCCCAAAAATCTTCGCAAGTCGTTCTAGTTTCCCATGGCACCTCGGAGAACCGTACGTCCAGCCCAGTCATTGTCAAGTTGAAGCTCCTCGTCTGCAAGCCGCACTCTCTGAAGAACTGTGTCCAGCTGGTTGTTCCTCAGAGCTTATGCAGCAGTGCATTCCACTTATTGGTGGCTCCCCAAGTCTCTACCGGCCGTGGCCGGGCATCATAGCTCAAAAACTCTCTGATAATCTCTGACAAACAAAATTACGCCAGCATAGGCTCCAGATAGCAAAAGAATTGTCTGTGTGCAGCACCATCACCCACGTTCTGAAGCGCACATGGCCACACCTGGCAGCGGCACCCTGCGGTAGCATCGCATCTAGGCATCACGCGCATCTAGCAGCGGCTCCCTGCAGCAGCACCAACACTAAGGCTCCAAAGCGCACACGGCCATACACATGTCTCCACATGTGCACACGGGCATGGACAGCAGCACCCTGCAGCAGCGCCAGCACCCAAGTTCCGAAGTGCACACGGCTACACATCTGGCAGCGGCGAGCTGCGGTGCACCAGACCCAGGCTCCAAAGCGCGCGCAGGCACATCTTCCTATATGTATACTTGAAGTAAGAACCCCAATAATTAGCTCTCGCTCTCTGGGGCATAATCACTTCCAGCAAGTTGTCGAAAAATTATCTTGAAATTCAAGAATTGTAGCAGCTCATCCACAAAGCATCCCAAAGCCCTTCTACGAAGGCCCAGGTTCTCCAGTGAGGCCAAGCCGTTAATCAAGCTCATCAAGGCACTCACGAAAGTGAAGCAGCCTGTGCACAAAAAAGGAATTGGATTGCTTAAACAATGTTGAAAGAGAATACAAAAGCAACACCAACAACATGGCCAGCATTCGTATCGGGAATGTATGCCACTCGCTTGGCACTCTTTCTCAACACCAAGCATACAAAAGCCTGGCGCTGCGTATCTAGGGGTTTGCAACGCAAAGGTTGAAACCAAACGTTGACGCTAAAGTTTCCCAGCCCTCTTTTGAACCAGAGATCATTCAACATTCCTCATCATGTCCTAGGTTTCACACTTTCTTGCCCTGCAAACAGAAGGTGCAAATACTGACTTGATGATGTGATCTGCATAGTTTGGTAGACCATGCTTGATGTTTCTTGTTAGAAAGACCGTGTTGGCTGTACATTGGGAAAGCCAGCAGCTCCAAGCTCCATTTGCTGTCATTCTGATGCAATTTGTTACCACCTACCAGAGTTCTTGCGCCACGGGCTTGTAAGAAGTGGTTTGCTGAGGGCTGAGGGCATCATTCATGTGTCCCAACCATGCCAAAGTGCGGGCTCGAGGTTACATACAGAGTTCGGACGAGTTGGGTCTTAGCTTGAAACAACTGGAAGCAACAAGAATAGTGTCAAAAATTGGTCTATACACGTGCATATGTATCTGTATTATAATGTACTATATATATATATATATTGAAGCAGTCCGTGCTATGGCGGCGCGGACGAGCAGGCTTTCTCACCGAAGCGAACACGCGTAGCACTTGGCTGAGGCACCTGCGGTCAACCTCAGACCCTCAAGACATGTCCAAGCCACCATGGAAATCACATGAAGCTTTCTTCAGCGAATCCTTCTTCTTTGTGGCTTGAGACATGAAGATCGAGATCAGGCAGTGAGCAGGTCGAGAAAGGAGTCCCTGTCGGACCGTCATCTCATTCAAATTCTTTCCTTTCTCAAGCTCCCGCCAAACAGATCGGCCGTCTTCTAAATCAAAACGACCAAAACTCGATCGCCAAGGGAACTTAGTCGTACCGAAGCGGGCATCAGGTACTCTAAATGACTTCGCTCCTAGGGCCACATGAGCCACCATGTCATCTCGCTTGCGCCAGCCGGGATGATAGCTGAGGCTCAAAACAAACTGAAAAATTGGAGACTTCTCATCTAAAGCCGTTCCCGGAAGTTCACCTTCCCCACTGACACTTGCCAACACCTTTTTCCGGGCCGGTTGCTTGACATAGGACTGGTGGAACACATAGCTCCATTTGCCACGATCTAAAATGTCATGCATGCGGTCGGTGGCCATCAACTTCGTTCCAGCATCCACCCACATGTTGGCCGTGGCCGTCCATTTCAAGCTCGAGTTGTGCCCGTGTAGGACTTGCCGGATCCAGGCAACTGAGAAGGCCATCAACTTTTGAGCTCCATAGGTAGGACAATCGGAGTTGCTCCGATCATAGGTGTCCTTCGCGTCCGTCACCGCGATGAAGGGAATTTCCTCCATCACTCTCAAAGCATCTCGGCGTCCCATCGGCAGGCCGCGAAAATCAGCGAAGCTTCCACGGCAGTAGATGCCCATGTCCATTCCCTCCTCAACACCCATGAGCTCTGCCCCATAGGTCGAGCGGCAGACCCGAGGAAGGCGGTGGCTGCGGGCGTCCAACACGTTGAACCAGCCCTCCTTGCCTTCCATTAGGCTTTTGTCAGCCAGGACCACAAAATAGGCCGATTGGCTGTAGAGCTTTTCCAGCACTTCACCTTCATGTCCGCCTTCTTTGGTGACATTTCCGAGTGAGGAATCCGAGATAGAAAGTATCCCCGCCTGTTCGAGGTTGAGCGGCCGGAAGATGAGGGCAAAATCAGCTCTCTTTTTGAACTCCTTGAGGAGGACGTTGGCTGCCTTGGTCAAAACGGACCTGAGCAACAAGCCACTGCAAAGATCCCAGCACGGCCCTGAGTTGTCGTCGTTCATGATCGTTCAACTCAGCTTCTGGTGTCTTGCGCCGAGAGAGGGGAATCTCGACGGGCTTTAGATTGTCATGGTACGCCTTCATGTTGATCACAATGTTGCCACTGCTCTCCATTTTCACACGCTTGCCGCAATACACAAAGTCATCATACTCCACACTACCAAAGCCCAGCTCCTGTCCAATGGACAGCAGACTCTTTTGCGCCCTGTCATCACCACCGAGCAGCAGGTCGTCCACGTGCGAAATGATGATGCCATGTAGCACACGGCGGTCTTCTGACCAGAGCAGCCAACACGCATAGTCAAACACTGTCCTCTCCCAACCAGCATTGATCAGTGACTTGTTCAGCCGTAGATACCATTGTCGGGGAGCGTCAGAAAGTCCGAACACCCCTTTTCTGATCCGAGCAAGGGAGTTCCCAAAGGGTAGTTTGGGTTCATCACCCTTCACATTCTCGAGGAACAACTCCCGTTGTCCATCCACGTAGGCATCCCCTTTGAGGAAGGCTGACTTGACATCCGCTGACATGATCCGCCAGCGTTCCGAAGCTTTCACACCAGGATGGGCATTGCTGGCCGTGTAGGTGAACAGCATGTGTTGGGAAACCCGTGAACCAGTCGGTGCGTCTTTCCTCAGGCTGTAGGAGAAAACATCTTTGTAGCCTGGTACGATGACTCGAGCACGAGCTTTGAGAGGAAGTGGATTCTGCAATGTCCGAAGTCCCTCATGCCGGTCGGTGAACACATAGCGTGGTGTGAGAATCTTGCTCCCTTCACGATTTGACATCAATCGACGTCGAATCCGGCTGGACTCTTCCGGTGTCAGCACTTCTATTGCATCATTCTCCTCCCAAACTGCCCAGGCCTGTCTTGCGGCCTCGGTGAAAGCCAGTTTCTCCGCCTCAGACATGGTTCTCCAACGAAACTCTTTTCGGTTCGCTTGAACCACATCCACTTCATGGTCTGGTTGGTCACCGGTTGGCCAGGGAATTCCAAGCCTCTCATGGGTTTGCCACACCGATCTTGAAGGCAACGACCACTTCCCATGCCAGGTGCCGTGGTCATTCACAAGAGCCTCCAAGGGATCAATCTTGTCCAAACAGGCTTGTAAATGAGCTCTTCGTAATGGATGAAGATTGGTCAGGTTCAATTCCTCTTGGATCTCTCTTCGGAGGGATCTCTCCATCACCAGTGCTTCCGAAGTGCTCGAAGCCTCTGGTTCATGCCCATGTCGATCTTGGTCACGGAGGATGTCAGCATCCACTTCAGCTGGTCGTTTCACTCCAGCTTCTGCTTGGGCATCCATCATCCGGGCGCGCTCTCGCACTGTTTCAAGCGGTGCCCCTGAGGATTTTCGGCTCATAGCCCACCTTGTAGTCTCCGGAAAAGGGGTCTCTGAAAAATCGCTGCCTCGTCTTGACGGCAAGGTTGAGTCTACCTGGGAAGGTGCCGGAGAACTGGAGGGAACCATCATCTGCCAGAACTCCTTTGGTTGAACAGGGGGTAGATCTCCGCCTCCTGACTGGTTCTCATCGACGTTCAAGGGTGCCGAAGACGAAGGTAGAAATGCCGGAGTCTTGGGATTCTCAACCTCAGCTGGCGTCTCTGGTAGGACTTGGAGAGGGAGTTCACCTTGGACTCGGCTGGGAGGTTCTTCATGGACCTCTTGATGCTTTCGCAAAGCCATCTCATGTCGAGCGTCTTCAACAGCTTCTTTGATGGCCTCTTCCCATGCCCCGGAAGCAATTTGTTCCATTGTTGAGGCTGGTCGGACGTGCTCCAAAGCGCACTTCGTGAGCTGGCCCTTGTAGGAAAGAAAGGCAGAAGCATGTCCATCCATGGCCACCAACATCGCTGGCCCATGCCAACGCTTCAACGTCAGCTTCTTCCGGCTTTGGCTCATCTTGTTGTTGTATCGAAGTGGCCGGTAGAAGTAGCAAATGGTCCCAGGTGTCGGTGCACTTTCGATGGTAGATGATCTAGATCTCGCCAGCTCTGCCTTGCGTAGACCTCGAGAAAAATGAAGTCGGGTCATCGCCAGCTTGGCAGTCTCTCTCATTGCAATCTGCCTTGCAAAAGAAGGTTTGCTCTCCACCAGGCCATGTTCTCCTAGGCGTTGTTGAATGCCGCCCAAAACATCGCCCACCATCCTTGGTTGCTGACCGAGAGCTGCTTGAAAAGGGGAACAGCCCGATTCACCATCCACGTCGCCGTTGTAAGCGGCTATAGCTTCTGCCAATGCCATCTCCATCTCCTCTCGGGCGACGATGCTTTTTGCAGTGACTATGGCAGCAACGATGGTTTTCAGCACTCCTCCCGATTTCTCTGCGACCCCGTTTTGCCATGGGGCCTGCACGGCAATGTGGTGAAGCATGCTGCTCATCGAACTAGCCCACTCTTCCATCTCCCAAGAAATGAATTCGCGGCCTTGATCACAGACAAGCACTCTTGGAGGTCCAAACATGGCCACCCATCTCTTGGTCATAAACTGGATCACCGCCTGGGTCGATTTGTTGGGGAGGATCTCCGCGGCTTGAAAGCGTGTTGCGAAGTCTGTGCAGTGGGCCACAAAATACTTGTTTTCAGCAGCATCTTCAACCTCCAACAGATCCAGATGGACCTGATCTCCAAGGTCTTTCGGTGAAGGGAGTGAAGCTGGTCTGCGACTCTTAGGAGGAGCCCTCTCCTGACACACCTGGCATCGATGGCGCTTCGCCGCGACAATGGCTTCCACAGGAGCTCCCGCAATGGTCAAAGCCCGAGCCAATCGTTTGCCACTGCGATGGCCAGTGTTCTCATGGAGTCGCTTGACCGCCAGCTTGACTGCCGCTGGAATGGTCATATTCTTCTCTGCCGGAGTTTCGGCCAACTCGTCATCATCTGACTCTTCTCGCACGCCAAAGGCACCACCTGTGGCAGCAGTGTCATCTTCTTCTCCTTCTGCGATGGGCTCCAAAGCATTTACTTCCTTGGGCTTGTGTTGTCGGTCGAACTGAAGCTCAATGCCCTTGACGATAGCCCTCGCCAAAGACATAGGGTAGATGCCCGCTTGGGCTGTAACTTTTGAGCCCCCGATCACTGGGGCGTGAAAATGGTCACGCTTGCAAACCATTCCATCCAGTTGATCGAGCACGTCCGAGCTCGAGCTCACCACCAAGGTCGCCTTGCGATGAAGGTCACCACTGGCATTCCTCAGACCAAATCGACACTGATCAAAGTTGGCCTCAAAAACATTGTTCTCCTCAATGAACTTTCGCATCTCCGGCTCCTTCCAAGCCGCGGACGGCTTAGGATTCTCCAGCAGGCAATGTCTTCCACCTTCGAGTTGGAGAGTGGCCAATTCCAGGGCAAACCTCATCAAGGTGCGGCCATCTTCCAACCGTTGTGGCCATGTCCTTCTTCCTCGAGCATTGAGGTGTTGAAGAGGGCTGAAAGGTCCACAAGGAAAGGCAAGGGCCAGGAGGAAAGGCTTTTCCTTCACCACCCTCTTCCGAGCAAGGTCCCGGTGCTCTTGCAAGAGGAAGTTCCACCCAGTTTCGAGGCTCAGCGCTGCTCCAACTTTGTGACCTCGACGTTGAGCCTCCTTTGTGATGTTCTGAGCAGTGGTGTAGACCTCAGTCACCAGCGGCTGCTTGGCGCTTCGATCCACGTGCTCATTCTGACAGGCCTCAGAGAGCTTTGGCATCAAGTCAATCGTTTGCACGAAGGTCTCTTCATTCATGAAGTCATTCATTTCCTTGAAGTACTCGGCCTCCAGAATCTGCTGAACCTTCTTGGGCTCCTGCGAGATGCGAAGACGGTCAGCCACGTGTCGATCCCATGCCTGAGCGATCAGGTTGGCTTGCCCCGGTTTCAGTCTTTGATGCAACTTGTAGGGATTCAGGGATCCAGCACTGCTTGTCTCTCCTCCCGGGTCAGCCATTCGATGTTGTCCCCGTACTGAGCCATCAGCTGCTGTTCGTATGCTCCCTCCAGCGACCAGGCTGCGTCCTGAAGGAGCTCGGGGTCCACTGCATCCTGTGCTGACATAGCACTCGCTGATCCCAGGCTGGTCAAATCGACCGTCACCGCTTGCCCTTGTTGATTGCGGAGCTCTTGAATCTCCAGTGCCATATTGTCCAGAGTGTGTTGGAATCGATCTCTCATGTCGATCAGGTGCTGGTAGGAGACCATGCCAGGGGATGGCTCTGTCTTGATGCCGGCGGCGTAGCCCACGGTCCAACCTTGAGCTTTCTTTGGAGCCGGCTTGACCTTGGCCTTGGCCTTCCCGGAAGCCACCGATTCCTTGAGCAGGTTGACGATAGGTCGCACCTTGTTCTTGGTGGTCTCCACGTTGTCGTCGGCCTTCACGTCCACGTTCAACAAGGTCGCCAGCTTGATCAAATCCCCTCGAAGCGGCGGCAAACCGCCACGGGGTCCGATCAGGGCTCTCGCCTGCTCCTCCTTGGTTCCTGCAGCTTCTGCTTCTCTGGCCTCTTGCTGAGCTTCGAGCAACGCGGCATTCTTCACCTTGTTCTGCAGGCCTTTTGCCATCTTGCCATGAATCATGCCCATCACGATCGGGTCCTCGCAGAAGGACGTTTGAAGTCCAAGGCGGTTTCGCCAATGGATGCATTCGCTCAAATTCTGGTAGGTGAACCTGTCCATGGTGTAGGCCATGTCGAGGTGCTTCCGGCATCCATGACCATCCTTGACTTGTTGCTGACCTTGGCGCAACCACATGTCGGCCGTTCCCGTAGAGGGATAGGGTAGCGGTAAGAACCGCAAGTAGGGCCTTGGCAGGGCCCACAAGAGCACTCCTTTCACGGCCCAGTTGAACCTTTCTCGCACGCGAAGGACAAACCTCCGCCACCGAGTCACTGCCATGGTCATCACATGAGGTCCGAGCTGCTCCTTTGAGTGGCTCTCCATGCCGGGTAGAAGTCCTCGGGGTCGTCCTGGTAGTAGGGGAAGTCGACGTGAAAACGCTGCCACGAGTAGGCCGTGGCATTGAGGTCGCTTGAACCGAGCCAGACGACAGCGGGGACAACGCTGTGCAGACAAGGTGGCCAGCACGAACACTGTTCTCCGTCAGGAAGTGATCATGACTGTCTGAAAACGATTCATGAAAAGCGACATCTGGAAGTTTCAACCGACGACGAATCCACTGCTTGAAACTGAACTGCACTTCAACAATGCCGTCCAACCCAAAACGCCTCCACTTCTGAGCGCCCAAACCTCTCCAGCGATCCGGCAGGAGCCGCAAAGCGTAGTGACCTGCAGCGAGCTGGTTCAAAGGGGTCTCGATGCCGTCCAAATGGTCACAACGAAGGGCTCTACGGGAAAAATCCATGACCGCACCTACGGCTTCAAGAAAATCTCGACCTAATAGTAACCCAAGGGAGGCAACTGGCACCACCGATGTCCAAAAACAAATAATGCCACCGCCAACCACCGTAGGGAGCCTCCACCTCTCATTGCTGACTTGGGTCCCGCCGTTTCCAAACCGGAAGGTCTCATGCTCGGGTTCACTGCGGACCAAATCCACCACTTCCTTTGGAGCCGTTGCCCTCAAAACCGTCAAAAAGCTATGCAGCCAGTCCGAACCCGTGCAAGTGCGGTTGCAGGCACTGTCCAGAGCCCCCATCAGCCTTTTGTCAACAGCGAGCCCAAGCGCATTGACCTCTTTGGGCTCGTGGAAGTTCTGTACAGTCTCAAGGAAGGCGTCCGAAAGGACAGGCGACTGGCGTTGCACCATCAAGACCTCGTGGCCATCAGTTGCAACCTCTTCATGCTCGGTGTTGAGCGCCTCTGTGACCTTCACTTGCTTCAAGGTCGCCTTGCCCTTCTTTCGCCCCAGCTGCTGGCCTGGCTTTTGACACTCTGCATCTCCAGCCCAGTGACCTGGAAGGCCGCAATCAAAACAAGGATGACGATCAGATTGCTTCTTCAGGTTCACCTTGGAGGTAGGTGAGGTGGCCGTGGGATTTGGAGCTTTCCCATAGCCGCGGTCCTTTCGAACCTCTTGGAGCTTTGTCCTGGCCTCCTTCATGGTCAAGAAGGCCTCAGCTGCTGCTTCAACACTGTCCTCGATCTCGCGGAGGGTGTCATCATCTACACCATTTGCCGCTGCTTCATCAAGCTCGGCCGCCAAGACTTCAGCCTCAGTCGTGAGCACCTCCTCAAGCGAAGGCGAATCGCCCTCAGGGTCAGGTTCATGCGCCTCCTGAGCGATCTCAGCAGCCATTTCATCCTCCTCGGCCTCAGAGACCATGACCTGCTTCTGAACGAAGGGTTTCCGGTAGGCCGAACTGGAGTTGAACCGACCTGATGACGCCGTCGAGGAGCCCGATCTCAATGACCTGCCAGTCGAACTTGCCATCGAGGGGGCGTATGAAGAAGCCCTGCTTGTAGTGGCCTGCTGGCTCAAGAACCTGTTCAACAAAGGAGCTCGTTGTTCTCCTTCTCCACCTCGTCGATGAAGTGGATCTGCAACATGCAGGTCCTTGAACAAGCGCAAGACCTCACGCTCGATGGTGGGGTAATCCTCAGCACCGGCCAATGCCGTTTCCAACAACTGAGCGCTCAAGGGATCTAATCCCAGCTTGTGCTTGAACCACCATCCAAGCTCGCCATCTCCAATGACCACGCCCTCGATCTTCAGCTCGGCAACCAAGCTACGATATCTCGTGGCAAACTCAGAAATCCTCTCTCCGCTCTTCCTCCTCAGCTCAAGGTAGAAGACATTCCTGAGCTCGCCTCTTTTGTCCAGCGATGTTCTGCCGGTCATTTCCTCCAAGGAACGAAGCAGCTTGTTGATCCCGGAAAGTGGGTCCTCCGGGGTCACCACCTCCTCATCACCTGTCGTGGGGTTTGGCATCCTCACCTCCTGCTGGTAGGCCAACTCATGAGGTTCATATTCTTCTCCACGTTGTCGAACCACTCCGCTCTGGCGGAGAAGCCACCTGGCAGCCAAGTTGTACTTCTTCGTCGATTGCAGGTCTAAACCTGCTAGCCACCAGTTCATCTCCTTGCGGAATGACCTCCAGGTCTGAGGGGAGCCATCCCACGTAGGTACTCGGGCCCATGCACCCGAGTTGGAGTCCTTGCCGTCATCAGCCATGCCAGCTAGAAAAATCGATCCGCTTCGGATCTTCTCTTCAAACACGATGTGAAACCAGCAAAAGTCAAATTCGAAGCTCTTCCACCACACCAGCCGCTCCAACAGGCGCGTGCCCTCGGAAACCACTGGCCTCTAAGGCAAAGAACTTGTTCTCAATGTCCACGATGAAGGACGAGATCCACCGCCAAGTGTCACCCTCCTCAGCCGCCAGGACAAAGAGCTCGGTCGTGCAAAGAACTGCCCAAAAGCGAAAGCAAGCGGAGCCAACCACCACCCAAAGGCCAAGAACACAAAACCAAAGGCTCCGGTGCCACTGAAGCAGTCCGTGCTATGGCGGCGCGGACGAGCAGGCTTTCTCACCGAAGCGAACACGCGTAGCACTTGGCTGAGGCGCCTGCGGTCAACCTCAGACCCTCAAGACATGTCCAAGCCATCATGGAAATCACATGAAGCTTTCTTCATATATATATATATATATGTTGTTGAGTGTAAAGCTTACCCTGGTATGGTCTAAGTACTACAGGAAGAGACAAACATGAATGAAGGAACGTGTGTCGTCCATCCGCCTCGCATGTCATGGTCACCAGCATCAAATCGGAAGTCACGCTGTGCGACGTTCTCAGTGGAAGAGGCCAGGAGATCCTGTTGCAACTGTCCAAACCAAATCCCAACCACATCTCCCTCCCATCCCGGATATACCAAAAAATTAGTAATGGACTGTTTTCCAATGTTGCAATCCTGTAAGGCAAGGTGCCATCGTTCTTTTGATGAATGGGACCGGGATTCGGCAAAGATTAGCCCTAGTGACTCCAACTTTGTGTCCTCGGCTTCTTGCAGATGATTGGTCAACATCAGCTTGATGCTTTCCTCAATGGCATGCAGGTCTTCATTCCAGCGCTGCTGGACCTCACAATTTCGGAAATCCGGGCCAGCTTTCACTGGTAAACAAGACCTACATATTTTGTTTCCAATGAGAATGTTTTTCAAGTTTCCTGCAGTGCTTGGTCAATCCTGCCTACCTACACAGACTGTCCAGCCAAAGGCGAGGCCTCAGGGTCGATGATCTCAACAGCATCCTTGTCGTCTGACATAGCGCCGTAGCATAGAAGCTTCTGTTGTTCAACTTCTTTGCACACGTTACCCAGCTCAAGTTGCAGCTAAGAAAAGGTTGGTAACATGTGTCATGTGTCTCTCCACGCAAGAGTAACAACAGTAGAATCTGTAGAACATCCATGAACATGAGCTACATGGAATTACATGAGGTCAAGGCCACCAAGGAAATTCGGTACTGCTTTATCCGCTCGAGCCCAGCTCGAAAGGAACATGTACAGTATATAGAAGTGTTGCCACACTAATGAAAAGCGCAATGATGCGAAAAACATGTCTTGAGAATATTGCCTACTCCTCTGTTCGGCACTACATCTGGAAAATCCAAGATCCTGCAATTATACCCAATAACTCTTGTCTACCATCCTGAAGGCAGATTCTCAGATCGACAAGACAAAACTCCTTTTAATTGATCTCTCTACTCATAGAATGGCATTGCCCGCCAAAGCGATCAGGCAGGAGACCTATACAGCTGAAAGGGCGTGCGTAATGACGCCGAGCATATTGAGGACTGGACTGCAAAGGAGCCGCAACAAAACCGAAAGCAACAGCGTGGCTCCCAATGATGGAGCCTTAAGATGCCAACCCCAAACAAAAACAATGGTTCTCATCAACAACAGTGGGGCATTCACAGGTCTTGAAGGGCTCTCTCCTTGGGCATAATCTCTGAAGCTTTGCGCACCTCGTGCTCAGGCCCAGCTGGCAGTCTGTTTGTTCAAGACAAACTATCTGAAGCCGTAACATCATGTTTGTCGTCTACCTTGGATTTCATGAGAGGAATAACAACTGGCCTTTCCCTCCGCATGAGGTCCAAAATGAGGTTGCGCGGCGCTCTTGCGAAGGAAGCACTTGTCTTTAATTGCCTTCCTGCCTTCAAAACCTTCCGTCGAGATGGCCAGCTTGCTCTGCGGGCTGGACTGGAACAAGAAGCAAATCAAGAAGTAATAAAGAAGGATTGGAGCTGTAACACAGGTAAAGTTCTGCATTCTTGACACATGTTGAGAGTATACATGTCAATCACAGCTTACATCTGGCAGGGGCGTAGCGCGACCAGGTCGCACTTTTCTTGTACCAGAGTTGCCGCTCGGCAAGGAGCATCACTGCCAAAGCGGCATTCTGAAAAAGATGCCCTTGTTCGAAGCAAAGATGAGACGAAACAAGGAAGCAAGTTGAGTCAGGAACTGCAGAGAGTGAATTTGATCCCAGCAAAAAGTAGGGTCCAAAATGGCCCTGCGGATCAGAATAGCAAAAGTCCGGGCCAACTGCCTCTCATGGTGAACCACCTCTTTGACATCAATCAGCCTCACAAGTACTCCATGACTCCATGAGTCCACCTGACCCCAAAACCTTGGATTTTAGTCGATTAGGTTGGAGGCCATCGCTATTACAGTAGGTTGGCAGGTTGGAGGCCATTGCCAGTAGGTCGGAGGCCATTGCTGGTAGGTTGGAGGCCACCGCTCTTAGGTTGGGCCATAGCGTTGAGAAATTCCTGTACATGCTCTGGAGCTGTGGGTCGTAGGTCTTGCTCGATTGCCAGCAGAACAAACAGTAACTGCCATATATATATATACATATACAACAAATTACAGATCTCCCCTGCCCAAAGCCTCTGTGGACTTCTCTTGCCACACAAAAGCCAAAAGCCTTGTAACAAAAGTTCTAGCATTCTTGCCTGCCCTGTACTTATGGTATATAAATAAATCATAGTTCTACCCAATATCTTCCTACAACATCACGCTGGGTCATAAACAATCATGCAGAATCTGCCAGATTTCCCTGGCCTGACTGGCTTCTGAGGACGTCTTCTGCGCTTCAGGGCTAACCTGTGCTTGTCCAAAATCGTGGACAAATGAAGACGCATGTTCAAAAACCATCTTGGATAAGCAAATTATCCATGTCATAAAGTATATACGACTTCTTTCTTGGCTGTGCTTCTCCAACTGGGCTATCTGCACGGCCGCTCTCCTGGTCCACGGACCCCGGGTGCTTCTTTCTGTCGCTTTAGATTGATCCGTTCCGTTTTGCAACTCTCACCAGGCCCACTCCGGGCATAGGAAAAACAAGGCAAACACATACCCCATGAGCGCCCTGGCCCTGCGGCCCATTTCAAATGGCTTCTTGTTACTACTAGTAAGGCACTTGTTACTAGTAACGATGCACTTGTTTCAAATGGCTTCTTGTTACTACTAGTAAGGCACTTGTTACTAGTAGCGATGCACTTGTTTCTAATGGCTTCTTGTTACTACTAGTAAGGCCCTTGTTACTAGTAGCGATGCACCTGTTTCTAATGGCTTCTTGTTACTACTACTAAGGCACTTGTTACTAGTAGCGATGCACTTGTTTCTAATAGCTTCTTGTTACTACTAGTAAGGCACTTGTTTCTAATGGCTTCTTGTTACTACTAGTAAGGCACTTGTTACTAGTAGCGATGCACTTGTTTCTAATAGCTTCTTGTTACTACTAGTAAGGCACTTGCTACTAGTAGCGATGCACTTGTTTCTAATAGCTTCTTGTTACTATAGAATAGAAAATAGATTAGTGTCCCCCATTTTATGAGAGGGGGAACTCGTGATGCACTCTGTTTAGTTCTTTTTGTCTCTTCCCATAAACTTCACTCTTTTTTCCTGAGAGCCGGCACACCTCCGAACATTTCCTCATCAGAATGAGTTGACTTTGAGTAGATATTCCAGGGACCCATATAGCTAGTCAGCTAGTCATACTTTATATCCATGCAGACCGCTCCTGCCCAGTGGAAACAAATCCACTGGTGCCACTTGGGCTGGACATTTCAGATCCTGCAAACGTTGAAGATTTGTCACTTCTTTGTGTTTATGTTTTCACTAATGCATTTACAAGCACCATGCTTCAGACAGATTTGTTGCTTTACACTCCTAACAATGCGTGTCCCACATGCTGCTCATGCAAGGAGCAATACTCATAAAGGGCAGTCACAATTAGTTAGTTACTATCACATAGTCCACTTCCTGCCTGGGCCCATGAAGGTCATTGGTGTCATCATGTTGGGGACCGCGTACCTCAACTGCCATAGCATTAAAACCCTTCCGCTCACAGTGGTATTCGGTGTTTTCACTTGAGACAGGTTACCTAGAATGGCCATGAAAGCAACAGAATATACAAGCATAAAAGAGTGCACCCTTCTACTCCCAAAAGTCAACCTGCAGTGATTGGCAAAAAGAAGCAAACGATGCAGGTGTTGCACCTATGAGTCAACAAGTCCTTGAAAGCATCAGTTCAGTAGCAACTTCTCAAAGGAAGACTGGCGAAATCACCAGTCATCATGACAAGGAGTTCATTCTGCACCCAGGTCACATCATCTGCGGCATCTGTTGCATCATGCCGTTTGGATGACAAACCACCTCAGGCAGAGAGATTCTGCCAGCTTCCTCGCTGCTTCAGGGAGCCTTCAAAATACTGAAGTCTTTACTCCATTGACACAAGCGTCACTGAAAGCCCGCTGCCATGACGTTGTTCATCTGGGCCATGTTGTTGGCACACGATGTTCCGTTGCCTCTCATGCGACGCCATCAACCCTGGACACGTGTGTAAGCTCCTTCAACCATTCATGCACAGATACGAGAAGTGGAGTCGGCTGCAACAAAAGTTGTTGTATTTTCGACAAATGCCCGGATGAGAAAACCATGCAAATCTCGAAGCACATCCTGCCTGGAGCTCCTTCTGTCGAATTGTTACTGCGAGCAGCGTGGACCAAGAATGCTTACAGTGTTCTCACAATGGAAAAAAGATTCTTGGTTGGATGCCATTGCTATTAGGTTGGAAAAAGGATTCGTGCTTGCAGGAGCTTCAATGTTGTTGGCCACTGCTGTGGAGAAAGGCTTTCGCTGCGAATCCCAGCCTGACGTTCATGTTTCCGTCCATGGAGGTGGAATTGCCTACCGTGCCTGACGCCAAGTGTCAGCAAAGCTAGGATATGCTTCTTCTAGCAACACAAGGAACAACTGCGTGAACTCTTCTGTCTATCACCCAGAAGTACTGGTCACTGCTGCATCAGCTGCCATCTAGGAGTCCGGCAGCTGGTGTAGCTCGCATTCACCTGGTTTTGGAGCACCCGGACCGTCTCCTCAAGCTGCGCCTCAAGAGACTCCGAGTAGCAGAAGAAAAAAAATAAAGAAAGAAAGAAAAAGAACACCTGTATCTGTATTATATAGTATATTTGTATATGCACACCCTGTGCCAGACGATCTGACAAGAAAGGCGTTCAAGAGTCTGCCGCACAAGACTGTTTTTGAATTCAGCCTGTTCTTCGGCACTGCGCTCGGAGGCTCGGTGAGACCTTTTTAGTCACTACCTGAGGGCCAAGCTTGTCGATTCTGTAGCTCGGTCAGGATGGAGAAGATGAGGTCGAACTTCTCATTTCCCTGCCATGAAGAACTGGTCGCAGTAATAGGAAGGATCGATCTCCCCAGCCTTCTCGCCCAACTTGCGCAGGTTGTCTATGAACTCCTGCGGATTGGCCAAACTGGAACTGAAGCAAAAGATTGATAATTGATACGTAGATGAAGACTCAAGACTTACCAGCCGTCACCAAACAAGACGTGAGCGAGGCATCCAGCAGCCCAGCACTAGGTGCAAGACGGTTTTACTCAGTTCCTGAATAATTCACAAAAAGTCTTACTCCTGGGACATAGCATCGATGCGGCACTCGAGGTTGCTCAGGGTGGTCTGCATGACAAGTACGACAAACATTGCAACTTTTACAATCAGTCTGAAAAATTGCAAAATGATTTTCAAAAAATCACCAGCATCATCTGTGTTGTTCCACCAGAGGAACAAGGGTGGAGACAAAAAGAAATATTGAACAAGACCCTTAGCTTCACGAGCGTAAATAATCATCCAACATTTCACAACAAAGTCTTCCATGACTAAACGGCCCTCCTTCTCTGGCTAGTGGCAACTTGAAACATGAAGTGCCATGAACACCTTCCCACGAAACTCTCGACTATCAGGAAACCGTGCCTCCTGTGCCGGTGGACTTGACCAAACCTCATCTCCTGGCACAAACTTGTGTTGGCTTTGCTGTTTGTCAAATCTAGCATTGCCCTGAAATTGCATGTGGTTGCATCACCTTGATGAATCACAAGCAACTTTCACCTGTATCCTGGTCTGCCCACTTGCATCCAGTACCTGCAGGTGCATCATTGGTTGAATGATGATGCGACTGCCTCTGAAGAAGCTTCAAGTATCTTTGGGACAAAAAAGAACATTGTCTTTCTATGGTTACAACATGTTACAACACACAAAAGAAACCTTCTCTCCTTTCTAGGGCTGCAGCCGCTGGAGATCAAGGTATTGCCTGGAGAGCTGAAGGAACTATATACATTCAAACATCTGATGCTTGATCGTTATCCATCAAAACAGCTAAAAGGGTGACAAGCGTGGAAGACACTAGGATCCCAGACTCCACACAGAGTCGCTCTGTGTCTCTAGCTTTTGGCTTTGCTCCTTGGCAACATCCGGCACCCAAGACCACTTGAGGTTCTTCTTCGCAACTTTGCAAGACTAAACTTGTAGAAATCCTTGGGAACAAATCTTTTCTACAGAAATCCACAGAAACTCATTGTTTCAGAGATGATTCATCATACCTTGGAGCCCCCACCACGGAGGCTTCATGCGACGGGTAGTCACGGCGATAGGACCGGCCACCACGGCCTTGTAAGATGGGTAAGCTCTGGGTTCTAAGAAGCCAAAAGAGTCTTTGCCTTGTTAATTGAGTAGAGACTACCCACTTGATTAAGTAAGGGAGAAACTGGTTCGCTATTGGTAGGACGCAGGATAGCTCACACTTCTTCAAGAAAGCTCCTTTGAAGAAGCGCTCGCACAGTTCACTTGGTTCCTAGATTTTTTGGGAAACTTGACCTTCTTTGGTTTATTCTTTCTTTGAAACCTTTCCTTTTCTTTTCCTGGCCTGGCGCTGCAGCTGTGGCACGATCCTGAGTATATAGATGCAAAATGGATTTTTTAAACATAGCGTTACGCAGCCAAGTCTGATATCAGAGGTCTTCTTAGGACACACACACACACGTTAAACGTGCTGCAACTAACTCTCATTATATACTGGAAACACTGTTTTTGTAACGGCCAGGGATTTCCTTTGGAGTAAACTCCAGCGTTCTACGGAAGTGAAGTAGGCGACTTTTAAGCCGAAGTGCAAAGCCTCTGCTGCGGTAAGGCCCACGGCCTGGCTCCAAAGATTGTAGTGCACTTAGTGAACCAGTGAACCAAGACTAAACAAAACAAAGAGACAACTGGCACATGTTTGTACCTTCAAATCTGGGATAACATGTTAAGCTCTAGCAAAGACAAGCTAAGTCCAGAAACACAAAGAAATTTGGGGTGCAAAAATTGTTCTCTCTCGCCCTCTCAGAACAGTATCGCTCGTCCTGGCGCCCTTCACTCGTGCTCAGCGGACCGAGGCCTGATCCCTTAAAGGACTCTGTCGCCGTCGCAGCTGGCAGCGCTGGATTAGCTGGACAACTCTCACTCGCAAGTCTTCGCAAAACTGATTGCATCCTTTCATAGTTGTCCTAAAAATAGAATCCATGTCCGTTCGTGGGTCACTGCATATGATCCGTCAGGAAATGAACTATGTGAAGTTGGTAAGGCAGCGAAACCAAAATTACAGAGAAAAAGGAAGGGTCTACTACAAGTAGTGTCCTACAAAAAAAAATATCATTACACGTGACTATACAGTACAAGCTCTCATAAAAAGTACAACTCTGCAATCAAAACCGATGAAAATGCCAAGCACCTCCTCGATACATCGTCCTTGTGAAACTGTGCGCGGCCTGGGCCTGGATGCTTGGACAGGAAGAATGCAACTCCAAAGAGAGCAATGTTCGCTACTAGGAGCAAAGGGCATCGCTACTAAGAGCAAGGACGCTTACTAGGGGCTCCTGGCCTTACTACTAGGAACAAGAAGCTGGAACAATCCAAATTGCAAAGTAAAATGGCGGCCACTACGCAGAAAATCCTACACGCACTCGCAGGCCTGGGTCCGAACACAATCCACTTTGTCCCTTTTCAGCTTTGACTTGAACCAAAATGATGACACAGAGATGCAAAAGATCTTCCAAGAAACTCACTGTGAGAGTGTGAGAATGATGCCTTTATGCAAGTTATATACCAAATCAAGCAAAGCAATGATTGAGCAGTGTGCAACCCAAAAAATGATTGACGGAGTGATGTTCACCTTGCATTGTCTACCCCTGTTTCATTTGGCATTGTCCACGCTTGTGTGTGTTGACACACATTCAGGTTGAATGTACAAGTTACCAAAAACTAGACGACGAGTGGCCCGAACGCATTTTTCATCACGTAGGAAGTCAGAGTGTGAGTTATCTGTTAAGTGTTCAGTGTGAAGTGTTAAGTCGAGTGAGTTGAGGCAGTGTGTGGGTCTCTGTGTGTGTGTGTGAGTTTCTGTCTGTGTGTGTGTCCGAGGAAGTTGAGGCAGTGCGTGGGTGTGTGATGTGTGTGTATGAGTCCCGTCTGTGTGTGTGCGTGTGTCTATGTCTGCTGCTGGTGAAGGTCTTCACTGTAGATATAGTGAACGAAGTAGCGCGCAGGCCTCCCAAGCCCCCCACCGGCGGCCAAGCGGTGACAGCTCAGCTCATCGTCGTGAGCATTTGAGCTGCTGGTAAGGGCAAATGGTGAATTTCTTCACTGTAGATATAGTGAAGGAAGTAGCTCGCAGGCCTCCCAAACCCCCCACCGGCGGCCAAGCGGTGACAGCTCAGCTCATCTTCGAGAGCATTTGAGCTGCTGGTAAAGGGAAATAGTAAAGCACACAGCTCTTCTGTCTGGGAGCCCGACCCTCGCTGAGACGTAACATCCACCTCAGAGTGTCCATTCCTTGAGAAAGGAAATCTCACCGAAAAAAGCGAGCTGGAATGAAAATAGAAAATTGCTGAGGCAGCTACGCAACAAGTTTGTCGAAGCAGTGACCTGTCAGAGGAGATGCATCCATCGATATACGATAAGAGGTAACTTTTCCTTCACTCTAGGACACAGCTTCTCTGGGATGTAGTTAACCAACCACTATGCTTGTCATTGTCTAATTGACTGTCTCAAAGAAGAACGTGACAAAGTAGCATGAGGTGACACACAGCAGCCACTGCATATGTTTTAGCGTACTCTCTTTGCTCAGCTCGCGACTAGCCTTTGTACACAGAAAAGATAGTTTATGTCTAGTAACCGCCTTGTTGCGCTTCCGCAGAATGACGTCCACACAGGAGGTGTTTGGAAGAAGTCACGGTATGAAACACGCAGTTGGTTTCCATGTAAACATCTTGTTTTTTTACCTCCATTCAGGGTCTTTGCCTAGTTGGGCAGCAGGGTCTTTGCCAGCCTGGTCTGGGTCTAGCGCGTCGACCCGAAGCAGATCTGGATGGTGTAGGCATCTGTGAAGTTGCGGCTGTTGTTCCTCACCCAGTCTTCCCAAAACCGTCCTCCACATTCGGCCGCACCGCTTCCTGTATGGGAATTTGCGTGGATACCAGAAGCAGCCACCTAATTGAACAAAAACAGATTGTAAGCAAAGTTGTACACTACGCCCCTCCCCTGAGCCCCCACCTCTCTCGCTGCGTCCGCACCGACTCGGCACCGACCCGCGGAATCTCCGCAGAGGGTTGCGCGCACACAGGACACATCGCACTCTCGCCTGCATTTCGCGCACTCGACATGCAAGATCTCCGCAGAGGGTTGCGCGCACACCGGCCAAATCGCACTCTCGCCTACATTTCGCGCGCTCGACACGCACGATCTCCGCAGAGGGTTGCGCGCACACCGGCCTAATCGCACTCTCGCCTACATTTCGCGCGCTCGACACGCACGATCTCCGCAGAGGGTTGCGCGCACACCGGCCAAATCGCACTCTCGCTTACATGCGGGGTTCCGCGCACACCGGCCAAGTCGCACTCTCGCCTGCATCTCGCGCACTCGACACGCACGATCTCCGCAGAGGGTTGCGCGCACACCGGCCAAATCGCACTCTCGCCTGCATTTCGCGCACTCGACACGCACGATCTCCGCAGAGGGTTGCGCGCACACCGGACAAGTCGCACTCTCGCCTGCATTTCGCGCACTCGACACGCACGATCTCCGCAGAGGGCTGCGCGCACACCGGACAAATCGCACCCTCGCCTGCATTTCGCGCAGGATCTCCGCAGAGGGTTGCCCGCGTGCAGGACAAATCGCACTCGCCTGCATTTCGCGCACTCGACACGCACGATCTCCGCAGAGGGTTGCGTGCACATGGGACAAGTCGCACTCCTGCATCTCGCGCACTCGACACGCACGATCTCCGCAGAGGGTTGCGCGCACACCGGACAAATCGCACCCTCGCCTGCATTTCGCGCAGGATCTCCGCAGAGGGTTGCCCGCGTGCAGGACAAATCGCACTCTCGCCTGCATTTCGCGCACTCGACACGCACGATCTCCGCAGAGGGTTGCGTGCACATGGGACAAATCGCACTCCTGCATCTCGCGCACTCGACACGCACGATCTCCGCAGAGGGTTACATTTTCGGTTGACGCTGTTCGTCCCACCCTCCGCCTTTAAGAGAGAATTTATAAAGTAGGGAAATGTTTTTCATTAGGACATCTCCTGTGCAAGTTTTCCAATACCCACACTGGAATACTCATTAGGACATCTCCCGTGCAAGTTGTACTTTTGCACTTGTATACTTGCCGTGGAATGCTTTCACTCTTCCACTTACACTGGGATACGTATAGACGTGATAGACGTGTCAGTGTTCAAGTGTAAGTGTGGAAGCGTAAGTGTTCAAGTGTACGTGTAGAAATGTCAGTGTTCAAGTGCAAGTGTGTAAGTGCAAGTGTAGAAGTGTCAGTGTTCAAGAGATTTTCCGGAAGAACCCTTCGCAATGCTTTCGGGAAAAACCTGTATATAAACAAGGGAAGTCAAGCACAAAAAATCAGAAGAGCACACAATACTCAATACTCAAATAAAGTGTTAGTACTCACCTGGTGAGCAACAAAATGTAGCTCAGTAGCTTCCGTTTTCTAGACTGCCCATCAAACGATACATTGTCATGTGTCCTGTTGCATCAAGGTCACCGAACACATGTTTGACTATGGAGGCGTTCCCAACAATGAAGAAAATTTTGACTTCAAAAAGGATATAATAAGGTTCAAGAAGTACCAAACAAAAGGAGCAGGTGCAGCAGTAGTGATTCAGTTTCGGGGTATGGATTTCCATTCTGTGAAGGCAAACATTCTGCACAAAGATTCTGTTTTGTGTTACATACAGATTTGGTTTTGACCTTTGTTGCCTACTGTGTTCGCAAAACAATTCCTTTCAAACTATATAAGTTCTGAAGTTGCATGAGCACTCATTGGATTGAAACCATTGATATATTGTTTCATTCACCTGACGTATGTAGGTAGCACACTGACACACAGTGTTCAACAGTGTTCAATACTTGCGCATTAATTAATTGATGCGATGGATAAGTTTTAAGACGTCCTGTTCTTTTCAACAACCAACCTGAATAAGAAAAAAATTGTCGAACGGTGGGTTGACCTCTGTTACCAGATTGGAGGGCAACCTTTAACAGGTTTCATCTCATGGCCATCTTCAAGGATCCTCTGAGTACATAAGAGGTCTTGAGCTGCCTTCTGCTCTTTTTGCAATTCATCGATGCTGCATTCATGTGGCTTTGGATAGTGCTCATTGTCTTGGTGTTTCATTGTCTGTCAGTCTTGAGATGTTGCTCCGTAATCTGTATGGAAACAATTGCAAGCAGGTGAATGCTGTGTGAGAACGGATGCTGCTCAGTGCATGCCTTGTGGGCGCTGAATGTGAAATTAGAAGTTTTCTGGCTTTCTGCTCGATTGTTGATGAGTGATGACGATGAGCTCAACCACTTCACCATTTCCGTCAACCCAAATCTATCTTCATTTCCAAGTGCAACACTCATGCTCCCAGCCGCAAACTGTAACGAAAACCCGTGGTGCTGGTTATGTTCCTCGGATGTTATGTTCCTCGGATGTCTATGGTTTGTCGGCATCTTAGGCTTGCCGAAAGCTCACTATTCAATCGAACCTGTCGGAAAAACAACGTGTTCCATCTGAACATCATTGGTAAGAAAGGTCGGCGCTCATGTTTCATGTATGCTGTAAAGATTCAACTGTGATAATCACAGCGCTGATGCCCTTAAAGCATTTTACATCGCAAGCAATATTGAATCAAAGGTATGCTTGGCAATATTGTTGATGTCCACATTCTGAATTGATCCTGAGTTCTCTGAGTTCTCCAAAAAAAAGAATCGTTGGTGAGCCGGGACATTCAACCACTTTGTCACAAATCAACATGGCAGAAAAAATGGTTCCAGCATTCACTCGCATCTCAACATGCCCCTCACAAATGGTGTCAAAAAGGAGATGGGTTGAGCTCCAAGCAGGTGAAGATTTACGACGCCCACAAGGTCACAGCTGACCGATTCCATGAAGAAAAAGATTGCACGCATGGGGGACAATGCAAAAGATTTTTCTGGACTGCACCCTCAACAACAAGCCTGGCACCAACAGCACTGCCGCACATTCAATGAGCGGCACCTGCGACTTCCAGCCCAGCACCATTTTCCAGCCAGCAATGGACATGGAACATGAAGAAGAGTTCTCCACAAGATCTGACGTCTTCCAACCGCCCTGCCACTGAATGTGCAAAATCGAGGCTTTGCCAAAAGTTTAGTGATCTTGAGTGATGGGATGAGTGGTGTGTCTGCGGGGCATTCCAACACGTGGCACGCGAAAGACCTGCAATGTTTGTGAAAGAAACACACAGATCAGCAAGGCATTGCGTTTGTTTTTTTTCACGAGTCGAGCCGCCATTCATGCAGGAAGTGCACAGGTCAGCTTGTGCAATTTTTGCAGAGTCTCCAGCAGCTAAAAAGTGGCTGGGGATACCGCACAAGTTTGGGAGGAGCAGAAGACAACCCCTTGACCTACAATAACGATCCACAAATGCCTGACACGCCGTGGACGGAGAGGGCCTATGCAACGAGGGCACTCGACCCGTCCCTGGGTCAGTCCATGTCATTCCCGTCCTTTCCTCAGCTGAAACTTCGCTTGGAAGTCCCTCTCTGGACTGATCTTAGTGAGGCTAGGTATCCCCCGCCGGACACCCACCCTGGAGAGTCGGATGCTGACTCAGGTATCACAGGCACAAGGGAACCTTCGCCCATGTATGCGCAACCAGTGCCAGTAGGAGAAGCCGACGTCCAGGAACAGTCGGAGGAAGGGTCAACAGAGGAAGAGGATGCTGCAGCAGACCCCACCTACCTCCTCCCACGAGGGCATGGGCGATTTGCCCTTCGTTGGTCAAGGCTTGCCACAGCGGCTGACAACTTTGGCAAAGGCAATGCCCAAACAGAGAGCACAATCATTGCTAACTGGCTGATCTCAGGGTTAGAAACTACCACCACAGTTATCCAAACTGCCATGAAGACGACCGACCCAGAAGTATGGTGATCATGTGTGCACCGAGAGGGAATGGCAGAGAATGAGCTACTGGCTCACGGGAGATCCTACCTTTCTCAACAAACTGGCAATTCACCGCCAGGAGCCATATGACAAGACGGTAGGAGCCAAAGACGAGGGGACAGGTCGAAACAAATCTCGTCGGGTTGCTCCTCCCTGTAGGCGCAGGTAGTTCTTCCTCCACGGCCCGTCTTCTATCGCAACCGACCTCCCCCTCCGCCTCCACCTAGATATTGGGGTCCACGGTAAGAGATCGCAGCCGCTGTAGGCATTGCACGGCTATCCTTTAACAGTGAAAGTAGACGAATGTTGTGGCCTCAGCTGCCACTGGTCCCTTTCGTGAGGGGTTGATGTCATGTCCTATGTGAACAAGGCAACACAGCCATGCCGGGCCACCAGCAGCAAGCTTTCACACCGTACGGCCAGGAGCCACATGCCATTGTCATTGTTTTGGCTACGCTTGCGGGCAATGAATACCACATGCCAGCAAACTTAGCGCACTATGAAGACCTCTCGCAACTAGAAGAGGACATCGTCAGTTTTTTGCCAACCGTTTCCGACCTGGAAGTACCAGACACGCAGTTGCCCCTGCAAGATCCCATACACTCTACACTAAAAAACAAAGCAGGCTCCAGGTGATTGTCCGACCTTGCATGGAGGAAGGGCACTCCGTCTGGCAGTTCCCGAAAAAGATCGGGTAGCAACCTTACACGGTAGACTACCTACCTCCCCTGGATCTTTAGCTCACAACAGGCTCTCACACTCGTCCGGTACGGTACAAAACCTTTCCTTCAAACCTCCGAACACTTCGGAAAACTTCAAACGCTGCACAAGCTGCTCTCAGACACTCGCACCCTTTTCTCACACTAGCCAAACGAATTGGCCTTGAGCCAAAACATATCCCGTAGCACTAAACTATACAAAGAACACACGAAAAAACATATTAAAAGTCTCTTAAAGTGTCTCCACATACAAAGAACTCTTTCAAAACTTCCGACTACGCTACAAGTCGCTTTTAAACAATTAAGAAACAAAATGTTGTACTACCACCAGGTTCCAAATCTTTCACAAACAAACTTAAACGAAATTTACGCATCGCAAACTGCAAGCATCGAGCGACATGGAATTTCTTCACCCCCTCTTGGGCACAAAGCTCGAAACGAACTGGCTGGCTTTAAGCCTTCTTATTCTTCTTCAATGAGGACAGACATTTGGCACAAATATCTTTCGACATAGGTACGTGCATGCCCGAGCAACTTGGATTCAAATGAACCTTGCTCCCACTCACTGAAAAATATACCTTTGAGCATTGCTCAATGCCTTTTGGAACTGGATAGCTCTTCAGCATATCGACTTTAAAAGTCACTTGGCTCTCAGGCTCAGCATGCTTCCGACACCGCAGGCAGCAGCAGGTCAGCAGGCATCCCAAAAGAAAACCAGCTGCAAAGACCAAAGCGGTCGCTGCTTCCAGGCTCAGCATCGCAAGCGCCGTTCCCACATCCGGCATCATACCTCGGATGGTATAAGCTTCATTCCAAGAAAAGCTGTATCTCACAGTCTGCAAAA
>CAXAMN010005446.1:627598-690299 GCA_963970005.1 Durusdinium trenchii | reverse complement strand
TATTTTAAATCAAAAAGGGAACAAGATACTACGTATCCAGTTAACCGTGTAGGTGGCACGCTGACCTCAGTTAAAGAGGTGCACTTTAGGAAGGCTTCCTGCTCGATTATTCGCAGTTTGGGTGGAAGCCACAGGGATCGCAAGTGTTTACAGTGTGCAAAGGCACAGCCCATGATTTCCGTGATCCCTGTTTGTGAGAGATCCACCAATTGCAACTGCAGGCAACGTTCGCAGGCTGCTGGTCCAATCCATGTGAAATCTGGAGGCAGGGTCAATGAGGTTAAGCCAGCCTCAAGGAAGCAGCATTCTGGCAAGCAACGCGTCAAACTGTTAGGGTTGTACTCAGACTGCTCCAAATCGAGTTGTCGCAAAGCTGTACATTTTTCGAAAGCTCGGGGCATCAACTCTGCCTGCGGAGCTAGCCGATTGGTGGCGTCATTCCTAATTCCAACTTGCATCAGGGAGCAGCACTCTTCAAAGACCTGGGCCCCAAACTGCTTGCAGCCTGGGGCGAGTACCTTGCGCAGTGCATAGCAACGGCAGAAGACTCGCGTTTGCAGGCTGATAACTGCGCCGTCCAGATGCACAATTTGGAGGTGTTGGCAGTTGCGCCATGCTCCCTCCCCTATGATGCGATAGCCTGCGTCGACTTGCACATGTCGTACCCTTGCAACATGTGAAAAGGCTTGTGGGAGGACTCTGTCGGTAGCATGGAAAGGGACTCGCATAGCTTTGGCTTCTTCTTGCATTTGCCCCTTATGTTCGGCCGTATCAAAACACGGGCTCGAAATGACAGTAAAACAATTGCAGTCTCGCAAGGTGTGCCAAATCGGGTCCACTAATTTCTGTTGCGAGTTGCGGCAGACAAAGTCCAGCTCACAGCCAAAAGTACTACTTTCTCCTATTTCGGGAAGTTGCTCCAAAACTGCACTTTCAAATTCCTGGAGGCGGTCAAATTCCTGGAGCTCGATAGTTAGTTGGGTTTCCTCTCCCGCCAGTGTGGTTAAAATCAAATGTATGATCATTGACCTTTCATCGCTCCATTGCGAGCTAGACAATGAGATGTGGTCTGCTATCATGGTCAACAGTCCTCTGCCCGGCAGTGTGCACCTGTCTTCGAGCCTAAAGGTCCTGCGGCAGACCACAGTCGGTCTTAATTTTCTGACTGCTGCTAATAGTTGCTAACGTTTTTACAGTGTTGGGGGAAAGACAACTGCACGGGCAGCCATCAGAGTGCTTTCTCCTAGTACGATTGCGCTGTTTCATCTTCTCAACCCTCCCAGAATATGCGTCTTTGGGTGCCCTGACTACCCCGTACGGATAGATAGCAAATCCCTCCAGGGATGGTCAGTGCCTGACACCCCTCGAATGCATTGGCCGCTACTTGTAGGCGGCGTCGGCCGGCCTTTGTACTGCGATAGGTGAGGCAAACTAGCTTACTACACCCTGCAAAGGCTCTGTGTCCAATGTAGCGAAGTTGCCGGGGAAGCGCTACTGTACACAGCGAAACACAGGCTTCGAAGGCCTCAGCACTAATTTCGGTGAGGTGCTTTGGCAAGGATATCTGTGCCAACGACCGACCATGCGAAAAGACTTGCATGTGCACAATGTCCACATGTGTCTGCGAGAGGTCAATTTCGGTTAGTTGCTGGCATTGCGCAAAGGCCTTATGCCCGATAAACGCGGTTGATTGGGGCATGCTGATCACCTGTATGCCGGCCGAATGGAAGCATCCCATTGGCAAGCCTTCAGGGGAGGACGACGCAATCCGCAAATCAGTGACGGCTTTGGTCGGGGGGAGGCCTATCTGCGCAAGTCTTTGCATAGGGGGAAATGGTAGCTCCACTGGCCAGTCGGCAGGAGTTTTCTGTGAGCACCCCTACCTGTTCGAGGGCACAACATTCTGCGAAGAGTCTGGCTCCTAGGGACAAGCACCCTGGCATCGCCACTGTGGTGAGCGCATAACACCCTTGGAAGGCAGCATTCGCAATTGTAACCACGGAGCTAGGCAGTTTGACAATGGTGAGGGTGTGGCAGTAGCGCCACGCCTGTCGCTCTATGGTGTGATAGCCTGCTTCTACTTGCACATGCCGAAGCCTGGCTAAGGCGAAAAAAGCTTTGGCAGGGAGAATGCCTGATTCAGTAGCAGGGACCCAGATGGCCTTGGGGCGATCATCATACTCTTCTCTACGGATCTGCTCCTTCGAGCTCACCATTCGGAAGCTTTTTTGGATGACCGGTTGAAACCTCTTGTCCTCCCAGAGCTCTTCATGGATAGGGTCGCTAAGGGGACTGAGGGTGTCCTCTGCTATGAGCATCAACTCACAACCAAAAGTGTCAAGGTCAAAGCTTCTGGCTAGCAGCTCCACCAAGTAGTCTTCTAGCATTTCCCAATGATGGTAAACGCTAACGGGTACTATCGCTTCAATTTCTTTGCCTGCCAAGGTGACTAACCTCAGTGGGCAGTGGCAGATACCTGCAAAGTTATCTTTGTCACTGTCTCTGTTGTCCATGAGGCAATCTCCAACAGCAAGCCCTGCAATGTGGTTACTAGCGCCGGTTTGAGCCAATGGCAGCCGCTTTTGCCTGTCTGTATGTGCTCTGCGAGTTAGCACTGGCTGTTGTGTGCCTGTCAGCAGGGCGAGGGCCTGAGGGGGTGTTCACTCCAACCGTTGTTTGCTCAGCTGGCGCATTTGCTTGCTCAGCTTGTTCGGCTTGTTCGGCTTCTGCCTGGCCTTCTTGAAAAGCTTTGATGGGGTTCGTGAGGTCCATTGTTCGATAGAAAGCATCGAACCTCAACACTGTGCGCTCTGCATAAATTGCCTCCATATCATGTAAGTACCTTGGATGACTGAACCACCCGACTTTGCGCTGCCATTCAGCGGGAGCGCATAAGGCAGCACCGTTTTGTCAGTGAGGCCAGCCTGGTGTCCTTGTCGATAGTAGCGCTGGAGCAGGTGTTGAGGGGTGGACGTCAATGTACCTCTTTTGGCGAGAATCTGCCAATTGGGTCTTGAGAGGACTACTGCAAGGCCAGTGAGGAGCCATTTGGAGATAATTTCATATTTATTGCCAGTGCATCGCGCAGCATAAGTGTCCTTGGCTCTGAGCAAGAGGCTTTGCCGGAAGGAGAAGCATCCTTGCCCCTCCGGCGGCACATACGTCTCATCCTCCTCCTCCTCTGCTTCCTCATCAGCGTTCCTTGCACTGGGAGACTCAACGGTCGTGTTGTCCTGTACATGTGAGCCTGGTGTTACTCTCTGGCTATGATCCCTATCAGGGGGAGCGGGAGGAGTAGTCCCCAGGCGCCCCGTATGGCACTTAACCTGAGTTGTGGGCAGCACTGCTTGCAGTACCTCCGGCCACACCGGTACTTCAATTCGTAGGGTGCTTTTGTAGGTGGACTGAAAGGATGCCATTTGACCCAGATTGCCATCAAGGAGCCCATATTCATATGCACCTGCAAGGTTTGGTGTCTCTGGAAGGCCAGCGAAAGTATTAGAGGGACATACCCCTTCATATGTACTCACTACAATATATGGGCTGTTGGTCTCACTTTCGCTATTGTGCTTGTATTTCTTTCCATCCTCTGGCGTGACATCTGTGAAATGCAAGTCATTCATGCGTTCCACTAGTTTGTGTACCAGCCTGGACTGGAAAGTAGACATGCAGGTGGTGGAGGTCCGGTTTGCCTAAGCTTTGATTACGGCCAAAGGACATAACCACTGTCTGCATAAGCGACAAGGTCCTGCCTGTAGCCTCAAGCGCTGGCGTGTCTCCCTCATCCTTTGCTCCCAGTACCGGGGCACCATTGGCCTCCACGATTTTGGACTCACATGCTTTGGCACAGAAGGACAGAAAGGCCATACAGCCAGTAGGCTGGGTCCGCATACAACGACAACCCCATGGGGTCAGCATGCATGTCGGTATTCGGTTCGGGTTTGACGCTAGTCGTCTAGCCAATTCGCCACAGATATTATTAAAGTCATAGCAAATGCTTCTCATAACTTCACGCGGCAACTGTCGAAAATCGACCCCGCGAAAACTCAGCTCAGCAACTCGGCGGTAGAGGGTTACCCTCAGCAATACACCAATGTGACGCAACTGGACACTGAGGCGTGCTAGGAGCCATTCCTGCGGCAAGTTAGCGTACAAGCTGACTGGAGGCGCCACCGGGGGCAGGGCCGCGGGTGTTTCTGCAGTTTCTGCACTTGTACGGGCGACCATTTCGACTGATAGTGTTTGGTAACGATGCACCATTTGCATCGCTCTCTGCTCTGCAAGATGGGTGATTTCGGCATCCACTGATCCCGACTGATCTTCTGCCTCCTGAAGGTATATTTCTTTGGTAGGGGCATCCTCCTTGGTTGATGTGTGAGTGCTTGGGTCCTCAGTAGGCGTCGCAGGCATTTGTGGGTTTGTGGCACCCATCGTGGGAGGCCTTGCTGCGGCAACGCTGAGTAAACCTGTGGCGGGCGCTGGAGATGTGTGCAGCCGGGAATGGATTGCATCAATCAGCCCTTGTTCTGGAGCCCGCCCCTGCTGATCTGCAGCCGGTTTGGCTGCTTTGGATTTGACCGCTAGGGGCCCTTCCGGGTCTTCCGGGCTGGGTGGACTATTGGAGGATCTACTATCCGGGTCCACTCCTTGAGGAGGGGCTGCTGAGACTGCTAGCGGGGCTTGATACCCATCTATTTCGGCTCTTCGCCTCCCCTGTAGGGAGGTTGATGGTGCTAGCATTTGAAGAAGACGCAAGAGGGCGACCACGCGGGTGACCACCATTGCTCTTGAGACCATCGCTGGCTACTGCCCTTGCGCTTTCGGAGGGAGAGCTTGCTGTATGTGCAGGGATGGCCTCATTACTGACGTCAAGGTCAATCACTTCGTCCGTGGCGCCGCTCTCAGTTTCCTCTGCTTGTTCCCCTTCAATCTGCTCTCTTCGCTCAGCGGCCCTAGCTGCCGCATTGGTGGCTGGACTCGTTGGGGTCCCATCCGCGCGACCTTCCTGGGCTTTGTCTCCTTCACTAGTGGAGGCGATTGTCGCTACCGGTGTCGCTTCCTCAGATGGCTCCGTTGCATTGTTCTGGGAGCCTACACGTTCTTCTTCTGTGCTGCCAATTGTGATGGGGGACGTTGGGGATGCCGTTGCTTGACCTTGGCTGGTAGGTTCTGGTACCTCACTGAGGCACAGCTTCTTCACTCTCCGCTGAGCTGGTCTCAGTGAGGCTAATTTTTGCTAGGGCAGCGCTTTCCTGTGTGTTGTGCGAGTGAGTGGCGTCAGCCGGGCGCGCATGTGGTTGATGCCAGTAGCAACCATTTTGCAACAGGCCTGGCCGAGGGGGAAGGCGAAGGGGGGATTGGGGATTCCGGTTGGTTCAGCTCAATCTTCCACCTCCAGGCATCATAGAAGTAGATCTTGTGGAGTGACTCGAACTGATACTCCTTGGCTTTGTTGGCAGCATCGTCAGCTTGCCCTAGGGTGTAACGTAGACCAGTGCCCACACAGAAACGGTCACCCCCCTTGCGGGCTGCGTGTAGTAGCTTCCAGGCATTGGGTTGGCGCCCATCAGGAAGGACATACCAATCTGGTTCTGTACATCGGTCAGCTGCATAGCCAAACAGCAGGCCGCTATTGTGTATTTTCCCGTGCACCGGGCGCTGCTCATTTAGAAGCGATTTTTCCCCCTTGGTGAGGAGGGTTTGCGACGTTAGCACGAGCCTGAGTCGACGGGAATGACCCTGGTGATACTCGACTAGGCAAACTGGGAGCGATCCAGTCCATAGTGGCTGGGGTTCCATAGCAGCGAGGAAAGCAGCCGTGGATTCACGGAAAAGTTGCCCCACACACGGGCGCTGGATGTCTGCTGGTCATTCGTATACAGTGTGCAAGCACCATGGAGCAGGGCCCAGAGAACTTGTGACACTCCTGTGGCGCCACGCATATTGACGGGGCAAGCAGAAACCGTTAGGTCAGTGGCTCGGCTATACGCAACATTGGCACGCGTGTAGCATTCATGATCAAAGTCAGCGCTAAGCGAGGTGCCACTGAGAAAGTTGGATTTGCCGTGCAACGCTATACAGTGCCTGGCCGTTGCTCCCGCAACTTTGACTGCCGTCTCTGCGTTGGCTCGTCGCCAAGACTGTTGGAAGAAGCCTTGCAGATGCTGTGCACTGAGTGTCCTAGTAGTCAGGGCGAGAACGCTGTCGGTTCCTCGATCTGTCATGGGGAGCCATTGCTCGATTTGCCGGTAGACGGTATTTGTTGCCGCCGGCGGCGGAACCGCTCTTGTCTCCGGACACGAGACATCGTGGACCCAGTTTACAAAGCGAAATCCTGTAGCCAACTGATCCTCTGCGCGAATGGAGCCAGTGCCTATTTGCCAGTTGCAATTTTTCACGTTGCAGAGCATGGGATAGTGGATCCCGATCAGGGGCTCATACACCTCTTGGGCTACTCTTGCGCTCGTTGGGAGCATAATACTCCACTGGTGCACCCCTGCCAAACCAGAGCGCTCTTCAGCCGTGTTTGCCTGATGGAATTGAAAAGTGTGATTCGGGCGCGTCAAAGCGTATCCTAGGCCAGCAATCAATCCTTCAGGGGTGTCTAGCTGGATGTGGCGGAGCTCAGGATAAGCCTGTAGATTGGCTCCAGCTGGCATGGTGCTAGGACAGTCCTCGCGGGAGTACCATCTAGACCCCAATGCCTTGCTGCTGACTTCCTTTGCTGCCTGTGTAAGTTCGAGGAGCGGGATTTCGCCACTTTCCTTAAGCAGACTACAGGCCACTACTACGCAGGCCAATTGGGGCCTTTAGCAGGAGGGTTCTGTGCTCTCGTAGGTTGTCAGCTACCCCGCCTGGACTTTGCCGAGGGTCGCCAAGCAGAATTCGAAAGAAGGGTTGTCGCGGGACTGCTGGGACAAAGGCAGACTTGAGGTCCATGTCCTGCTGGGCCTCTTCGCTAATGAGCACATCGAGACTTTCCATGTGCGCTCTGAGGGGCGAGTGGGTTTGCCCTTTTTGTTCCCAGATGAGGCCAGTAGTGGTAACAACCACCCTTGCCCCTGGTATAATGCCTGCACAATGGAGCATGACTTTGTCATACTTCGTGCTGGCAGTGTTGGCGACTGCTTCTTCCTTACCGACCGGCCTAACGAAGAGGGTCTGCTGGTCCTCATCGAGGTCTAGGGAGCTCAGCAGCTTGGCGATGGCCCTTCCTGCTGGGTTCTCTTTATGGGCGACGCCAAACCGCAGGTTGGTAGTGATTGCGAACCAGGCAAGCAAGAATGTAAGTGACCTTGTCTTGCCTGCCCCAAAAACTCCTGCTACGGCCAATGTGGATCGGCCGGACTGCAGGGCTGAGACAATGGACAGGGCAATAGAGAGGATATGAGCACTGTCCATTCCAGCTGCGGCACACAATTGTTGGCCGAAGCCAGTGGCTTGGGGACAATACCGCGGGGTATTGGCCGTCGCCAGGAGTCCGAAGAGTGCATTTAGGCTGTGCAGCAGTTCCTCAGCTCCGTCAAACTGATGGGAGACCGGGAGCGAATAGGGAATACCCAAGGCCGTTGGCTTATGTTCGAGGGGCATTGCGGCCATTTGTAGCAAGTGGTCAGCAGAGACTGTAGTACCGACCTCAGCCAGGCTGAGAATGGGGAGCACTACCGTCCGGGTCTCTAATTGCTGTAAGCTGGGTGGTAGTCCCCATTGTATCTGTGTGTTGACCACTACCTCTGATCTAGTCGGTAAGGGAGCAAAGGTCTCCGGTGTTGGGATGAATGCTACCGTCCATGACTTTGGGCTACTTTGTCGAACTGCTAACTCCTCCCTTGATTCTTGGGAGCCTTGCCTGGACTTCTTCTTGGGTTGAGTAACATACTCCAGGAGCACCATCAGTAGCGCGAACGAAGACTTTGCTGTCTTCACGGAGCACTAGTCGGTATACCCTCCCGTGAATGTACTCAGAAGGCAATGTGGCAAGGGACTCGAAGCTGTGGACCGGTTGTTCCGGGGAAACGAACGCCGCGGCTCTTGAGTGTGAAGCGAAGGCAATTTTATATTCACGCATGCCCTGCAGACCTTGGGCAATTGGCGTGACATGAATCATGGACTCTTCACTACTGATGGCCGGACTGTACCACAGCTTGCCATCCAATTTTGCGCCTTCTGCAAAAGTCAATTGGGGCAAGAAGAGAGCTAAAATGACAAAGACTTCTCGGAAGGGGATTGGCTTAAACAGGGCTCGCGTGACCTCTGTGAGCCATTGTGCACATGTGTCTGGCTTGCTGCCGCCTACTCGAAAGTTGCGCAAGAGTAGCGCTTGAGCTTCTGCCATCGACGAGATCCCCTGCTCTGGCCCACAACTACGTAATAGGTGAAGGCTGTGTCAGGGAGATGGATCTGAGGTACCAAAAGCTCAATTGCAGTGAGCCAATCCTGCTGGACTCAATAGTGCGTCACTGCGCTTCTATCAACAGTTAGGCTGGTCAGCCTAAACACTTGGCGCGGCTCTTATCCTATGTCGAAGTCATCAGAGTTCGGGTGCACACTAGCTAGTAGGTAAGCAGTAAAAAGAAGGCCATTGAGATCTGCACGCACCGTTGTTAGCGGAAGTACCATGCGCTGCTGGACCGGCATGGGCATCATCGGTAAGAGGCGTTCTACGTCTTGGAGCGACATAAGCATGGCCTGTACTCGATTATAGAGTGCAGTATCTACTCGGTAGTGCTCTCTAGCAGTGAAACGTTGTCCGGCGCCTCCTTCACCCTCCTGCGGAGGGTCTTGATACGGTGCATGTTCATCACGCCTTCTCGCCATCTGTCGAGGGGCCACCCCTGGCGGTCGCATCCAGGACCATGTGACAGGCCGGTAACCAATCGGCGACCTTGAAAAGGCGTCAACATTGGTTTCCATGAATGCTAACAGTGGCTGTTCATGATATAGAATGTGATGGACCAGGCGCCACCGGTAACCTTTGTTGGAGCCATAGACACTAATGCCTCTGTCATTAATAGCAACGCACTGCTGCGTGCAGACATTGATCCAACGGTCTTGATACCGCGCTCTCATCTTAGTGAGTGCCGGGGGAAAGGAAAAACCATCCTTCCAGCCTGGGACTACTGCCGCACATCTCGGATAATTTTCTGCTAGCGCAAAGAAATGCAGCAAGTACACATTCATGAGGCTACCTTCGTGATGAAAGTTAACCTGAATGTCCAGGACCCCATATTGAATGTCTGTGAGATCATCTTCCAGCCGGACATACGCAGACACATCAATGAAACCGTCGATATCAAGGGATACCTTCTCTGGTGTGTTTCCAACGGCCCACGGCGGCACAGGAGGCATCATAATTGCTAACCGTGCAAGGCAACAAACCAGTTCTAAGAAGTGTGTCTGAGCCTCTTGCGGCAGCGCTGGGAGACCAAAAGTTGAGGTTGCTTCATTTGAAGGGCATTGCTGAAAGGTTTCAACAAAAAATATTTTACCTGTCACCCGTTCTTGCTTTAGTTTAGTGTCGTTGTCAGGGCCTGGCAGACATTGCCGCCAAGGAGAGCAAGACAAAACAAAAAAGGGGGCTGCGCCGTTGAGCCTTTCCTGACTTTAAGCGCACCGGACCTTACTGAACTGGACACTTTTTTGGACGCGCGCCAGGCCTCGGCGGGGGATAATGTTCATCAGAAGACTCCTCCTGCGGCCTTCGCGCCGTCTCTTCCCTTGTCTCCACTCTTGGCGGTGCTGCCACCGACTTGTCCATTGTCAGGGGACCGTGGAGGCCCTTATCTTCATCGGGGGGCAACGCAAACCGCACTTCTCTATCTGTCCGCTTTTTGACAGGGGCAGACAGCTTGGGCTGAGTGGGGGGGTGTCTTGCAGTATCTTGACACAGATTGGTCAGACAGCGCCCAGAGGAGCTGCGCCTGCTCTTCCACCTGGGGGCTGCGAGGTACCCATTCATCTTGCCACTCCCCGGCGGCAACTGGGTAAGGCTCCCAATTTGGCTGTAGTCTCTGTTCCCAGGGGTTATACGGGGGTTGCCAGTCAGATGAGTTGCAGGCGACTGCCCAATCTGGGGGGCGCCCTGGTCCTTACGCTTTGCGCCACCGGGCGGGCCTTTGGCTGCTGGGCGTTGCATCTTACTTACCTGACTATTCGCAGGCGGGGCAAGTTGACTGAGCATACAAAGGAGCTCTCTTACTGGGAGACAGACCCGGAGGGAAAGCTCGAGAAGCGGCTGCTTCTCATGATTGTAGATGAGTTCGCATCGGTTCGGACCGATTAATACGGGCAAAGTCATATCAGCAGGATTGCTTGTGTTTCTGTCTGTGTCACTATGAGATTGCCTATGAGCTTCGAGCCAATGGCCTGCAACGCGCGCACAACCTGTCAGCAAATGCGAATGGCGCTGTTTGGTAAACTGTATGAAAGAATAGACGCCAACACGTCAGGAGGATGAACTGCAAGCATCTAAGGGCAGCTACTAAACAAATGCGCCGAAAACCTCGTTGGCAAAGTGGGGAAAGAAAGGACAGATCAGGGCGACATTACACAGCACATCTTCCTTTTCTGACAACATCGCGGCGCATCATTGCCACGCGGCAGGGAGATTGTCTCCCTTACGGGATTTGCTCGAGGGCATCTTCAAGAGTTTCCATTTCTGCGCAGATTTCATGACACGCCCTCACTCCACATTGATGGGCATGGCTGTTGCCTGCCAGCGGGTTGTTCTGTATAATGTGCAGCAGTGTGTGGGTCTCTTGCCTGATATTAGTCACTCTGCGCAGTGCCTCTTGGGTGAGGCTCGGGAAGGGGAGCTGGCGGGGCGACCTCTCCTGCCCCTGCATGTGGGAGCGGCTTCGCTCTTCCCTAGTCTGAGGTCGCGTAGCCTGTGACGCATAGACCCCGCACTGACGTGTTGGTTCTTCCTGGAAAATGCAGAAGACAGGGGGCTGAGGTAGTACTTGCGAAAAGGCCGGCTGTGGTGAGATGTGATTAGCAGCTCTGCGCTTAGCCGGAGGCGGCGCGGCCTGTAGTGTGAGGTGCTCCAGCGAGTGGAAGTTGAATATCTGGATTGGGCTGCCATTCTCATATTCCCACTCAAGGTGCTCCCGAACGCATGGTGCGACATTGCTCGGGATCTCCCGCTGCAGCAAGAAACGGTAAACTTTTGCCCGAATTTCTGAGTTGGATCCATGCAAGATAAAGCCCTCTTGCGTGATACGCGGGTCGTCCGCAAAGGGCCACAGGGTAAGGCCACTGGGCATATCAACACTGCATTGGGCGAGGGCATCGGGGATCTGTCGAAGTGGCCAGGCAGGAATATCCCCTAGCCGTGGTCGCACTTGTGGCCGTAGGCCACTAGCTGCAACAAGGCAGAGAGGAAAAGTGAGCTGCTGCACAGTGATATGTAATCGGATGAGGCTAACTTCCAACTGCTCCTGCAGACAAATTGCTTGTGCAAAATCTGTGAGAGATACCCCTCGCGTATCCAGCTCAAGGGGGACATGCGCTGTGCGTTTTGCCATTAAGGAAGGAAAATACTGACACCTGATGCTGTTCAAGCCAACACACGGGTGCCAGCTTTGCGCAGCGTGTCTCACCGTTGCTATGCTCACTTTCCTGAGAGATAAGACTCTCTTGAGCCAGCGGCTATCACAGATTCACCTTGCAATGGGCGCGAGCATGATGCAAACAATCCTATTGAGACAGGCAAGGTGCATGAAAACCTTTGGGTAAACAACCTCGAACTAACACGGTGGGCCGATATACCTTGGTCGATGCTGCGGTGGAGCATACGGGTAATGTTTCGTTCGCTCCTTGTAGAGCGCTCCACAACTTATGCAAGGTGTCCCTTAATGTTGAGTGGGACGCACGTAGTTCTGTACTACTGCTTTGCGCACTGGGGTGGCCACTACTACTTCCCAGTTCCATACTCTGGGCTGGTGTGTGCCACGTGGCCCGATCGCTGAGAGAAAGCACTGCTGGTTGCCTTGGCCATGGGTATGGTGGCTGAAAATAGTTCGATTGCCGCTTATCAGAAAACATACCAGTTGCCAAAAGGAACCTATGATTGGCAAGATTTTCCTGGTTCCTTCCATCAGCAACCGATAACTGCAGTACAGTTTGTTTTCCGCGGTCATAATGAGAACTGTGGACGTGGATCTCCGACGGTATCCTTCCCACTCGCTAAGGGACATAACGGGCACCTCCTCAAAGGCCCAACTAATGGTCGGTACTGGGATGGCAAGCAGCTCAGCAGGGAGCACTGCCAGCGAGCGAAAGGGGAGGACGTGCGTGTTTTGTGGTCCCTCTTGGAGATGTCCTGCCCAGTGCAGGATCGGAGCAGGCGGCCCGGCTAGGCCAAGGTTTTTCAAGTGCTCATGCAGGACATAACGCGATCTGCCGTGCTGCCAACAAAGAGGATGCCACTTAAGGAGAGGAAAGCGTCTTCGTCACCTGACGCTAAGGGATAAACAGTTGCGTCATCATGCAGCTGGGCTGTTGCCTGTTGAAGAAGCTTGGGTATGTTTGCCATCCGATAACATGGTGGGTCAATTACCTTGTAGAATCCCAACATCTTGTTTCTTGCCGGCAGCAGGCCAGCTATACCAAGATGGTAGCGCTGAGCGTGGAGCCGAAGCGTGCACCGAATGAGATACAGGCGATGGCGCCGCGTAGTTATTTCTTGAAGTTGCGCCGTCATATTTAATTCGCCTCGGTCAGGGGCAGCTTCCACTACCTGGGCCCATGCCTGCTGAGTGTACTGTGAGAGAAAAGGCAAACGCCCTGTCTGTTCAGCCCTGTGAACCATGAGTGTTGAGTCTCCCTGACAAGGAGACTCATTCTAGCCAGCTTTTCCCTTACTGTCCTCAGGTGAGTAAGGGCCTGGCCTCGATGGGCTATTGCCAAGCCTTTGAGGTGCTCCTGTTGCCGCAGAGGAACAACGACACGGGTCGCCATTCCCCTGCTGCTCAGTCAGCGTGCTCTGCGGTCCCGTTTGGGGCTGGGAAAAAACCTCTTCAATATTCTCAATGGTCTCAATAGGTACGATATGTACATCCGGCGGACCATACCTTTCATCACTATAAGTGTCCTGTACGTTGTTCTGCGTGGATTTTTCTGCCGGATGTGCAGACTGTTTGCTAGAGGTAACTCTCTTTTTTGAACTAAGCAGGACTCTGGATACACGTCCATTTTTACTTCTTTTGCCTTTGTCTTGTTTTGGAACATTATTCTTTTGTAATTTTCGATTTGGAAGAGTGCAGTGTACTGGCCACTTGGTGGTGATATCTGCGGTGCGGAAAAGAAATGCACAGATCCTGTCTTCGGGTCTAATTTTCGTATCCTCGACATAATGAAGGCCGACAGCATTGTTATAGCAGAAGTAATCACGTTTGGGCCCATCATTTTCAAGGACATAAAATGTTCAGAAGGTTGATCTTCGCCATTGAGTGGGTCACGTCCTTGATGGACAACAACTGAAACACATTTCCATGAACGACCCATAGCAAAGAAAGGGTCCTTGCCAATAAAGGACATATAGAGGAGTGCTTGAGGATGAAATTCTTTGGGAGTCTGTAGCCAGACTAGTTTGCAGCTGGACTCAGCTTCGAGAACCCAAGAACTGTCAAAAGCACACTCTTGACAGTTCGGGAGAGCATCACACATTGACGTTGCTGCTTCAGGGAGCAGGTTTTCAGTCCATGGTACTGCAGCTTTAAAATAGTCATGACTGTCTGCTTGCGCCGCAAGTGGTTCTAATACAATAAAGGTTGGAATGTCGTGACTGGCTTTCTTGCCACAGACCCGACAAGTAAAGGCAACTTTGGAGCTAGCCTTCTCTCGAAAGGGAGAAGGGAGCGTAGCAACAATATTGTCATAGGTGCGTTTCACTTCACCATGTGCTGCTAGTGGTAGTGTAGCCATCGAGAGGGCAAGGTAATGCTTATCGAAAGGCAGAGTTTTAACCCCAATGGCAGTGGTCCAGCCTCTCGCAACAGCAATCATTGCTTGATGAGCAATATGTTCTTCAAAATCTACAGGCTCTTGCGAATCCGCCTTGGAGAGAAGCCGTAATGCTGCAGTGTAAAAGCAAGCTGTAGCATTGAGATTATCAAGTAGCTTTGCTGCTTGTACCAGGTCATTTTCTCCAAATTCCATATTGACGAGGGAGATTTCGCTGGCAACAAGTTGCTTCAGCGTGCGCAAGTGTGTCAGAATTCTACGTCCTGTATAGGAAGAGGAGAGATCACTCACTACAGGTACAATAGGATCCTCGAGCAGAGCGTTGAGAGGCTTACTTTTATGAATCCCATGTTCAGCAGATTGCTCCTCTGGATCGGGCAGAATTACAATGCTGTCATGAGGGGTGATGTTAATTTCTGGAGCAAGCTGTTCTTGAAACGGGCATTCAGAACAATCCTTTTTAAAATCTTTTGTTGACTCTTTGACTTCTTCTGCTTTTGGGGATCCTGCATCTTTGGCTTCTTTGGCTCCTTTAGGTTCAAGCATGTCAATTTCTTCGATGAGCGATTTGTCAAGACTTCCATCAATCTCTCGAGGGACACAATGAGTAGAGTAGGATTCATGTATACTCTTTCCTAGTGAAGAGGGCGAGAGTACATTCACAAAGGATTGCTGGAGTTCAGTTGGAAGGTGGTTAGTATATTGACAAAGTTCCTTTGCCCAATCAGGGCTGAAAGAGTGGCTTTGTGTAGGACGAGCAGCTCTATCAGCGCCTTGCAAGGCCTGTGGCAGAATCTGCGAGTTTCCTGACGTCTGATTGTGGATGTTCTCATTTTTGGTTTCTTTAAGGCAACCTGAGCAAGTTGTAAGCTTTTTTGCGTTGATTTCTTTTGCAAATGGGCTATTGTTGCCATTATCATGATAGACCTCTTTTTGGTTGCAGCAAGAGGATTCTATGATTTCCTCCTGACTTGTGCGACTAACGTCACTCGTAAGGTCAATGTCTATTTGAGTAGGTGCAACGTTGCCAGTGAGTTCAGCAGGAAGGTTATCCCCAAAACTGCGCGCTGTAGGAGAGAAGGAGTCTTGCTTTGCCATACTAGCAAGGGGATGGTCATCATTGCGAGAAAGCGATCCTTTGTAACTCTTGTCAAAGTTTGCACCTAAGGTTGGTTCTTTGTCCTGTTCTTGAGATTGTACCCTGGGTTTTCCTGTGGCTCGATGACCAAGTGAAACGTTCTTTTCCGATTTACTTGTTGGCATCTTGTGAATGTCGGACGCACCTGGCGACTTAGGAACTGGCACTTTTTTCACTAAGTCTTCAAGAGATGAGTGCGCTCTTTTGGCAGGTGTTGTATCCTGCAAGCTTCTATGGTAATCTAATGAGGACTGGATAGGACTGGTCTCATACCTTGCAATGTCCTCATTGCCACCTGCAGCAGGAGACGTTACTTGCTGTGGACTAATAGCGACTTGCTGTGTTCGTCTGCCTGCAACAGGGCATTTTTGTTCAGCACTTTGCAACTTACTAGAGGGTCTTGCTTTAACTCGTGACAAGGCAAACTCTTTTGTTGTGAAATCCGGACCAAATGTGGAAGGATCTGTAGGATTTGACGCATGATGTGCAGGTATACCATTGTCAGGAACTTTCCAAATTGCAAGAACACGCCCCTTGGGTGCGGCTTCAAAAAGATCAAAGATAGCGAATTGCCCAGTCAGGAAAATATAATGTCAGTGCGTTCATAGACAACAAGCTGCAGGCTGTTGCTGATGCACCTGGATACTTGGCCATCTTCGAACCTAGGCTGATGTATTGTTAAGGTTTGATTGTAGTTCAAATGACAGTGAACTATACTGGGGAAGTTTGGCAGCTTCAATAGGCTATCTTGTAATAATTCACCTTGGCTCGACTGCTCAGGGCAATTGAGGGAGCAGGACAGAAAAGCGGAGTGATGATTGAGTATCGGCTGTTTATGAATTAGGAATTCTAGAAGACAAGCAGCTTCATGTGTTGCCAATTCATGGTTCACCAAGCAAACAGGAACAGCTTCATCAAGAATAGTGCATAAAATGTCATTGCGATTGACACATACGTTGATAGACCTGACTCGACTGAAACGTCGACGTGACAATTCGTTGCGAGGGAAGGGGATGAAAGCACTAATTCTCGCATGTTGATTGGTTCCTTTCGCTTGAGAAATAATGTGATGGTCTGCTCGCATCTCTTTAACATGCACATTGGACATCTGAGGATCTGTAAACACATCAGGTTGTTTGTATTGCAAGATCCTATCAACTCCTTGATGGTCTTTGATGGCGCAGGGTATTAGTGGCTGAATGCTGGAGTTAGCTAAGAAGGCAACAATTTTTTGCTGTCCTTTGCCTTGCATATTGGCAGTGCGAATGTTGGATGCATCATATTCCTGAGCCAGAAGATGCATTAATTCTGGGATCACATCACCCGCATTGTCAAGAAGCGTGCCGTCATCTTCTATCTGATAAGCTTCATATTGTGTACTTCCAACAATCTGTAATTCAACTTGCCAGGAGTCTGGTTGCACATTGGAGTCGACCTTACATTGGAGACATCCCTCTTCTTTGCCAAAAGGCAAGACAATATCCTCGTAGAAAAGGGCTTGCCGAAATGTTTCTAGCAGTGTACCTGAAGCGTACAGGGTCAGGATGGACCTTTTCTGAAAATGATACGGAATGTCCATTGAAATAAGGATTTCTTGGATCCTATTTTGTACCTTTGTGTCAGGTTGCTTTGTATATTTGCGAAAGTCAAGGAGAACAAAGGTTTGGTGCGCAAAGAAACTTGGTAATCCATTTTTGCCACTGATCCAGATGAGCGGTACGATTCTTTGCAGTTCCTGCTTTTCTAAGTGGCCAGCTTCAGTTCTGAGATTCTGGTAGACTTGTTCTAAGGGACCAGCAAGCTCTCGAATCTTAGAGGCAGAAATGCAAAAAGTGACGCAACATCGATCAGTGACTCCAAGTGTCGTTTGGACTGGAATTCCTGTCCGGTGGACACGAAATCTGACTACACCTGACATGGGCTTTATGCGTTCCTGCACAGTAGAGGTGAGGATTGCACTATTGCACAACCATGTTTCAGCATATTCTAAATTTGGCGAGATGACTTCAAAACCACTCGTAGTAAAAGAGGAGTGCAAAAGGATGAAGTAAATGCTTTTGGTGACTTTCTTCGTTTGGCCAAATGGTGCATAGGCAAAATCTTGATACCTAGATATGCAGTGGACTCGTCCAAGATGCCTTCGAAGTGCCGTGCAAACTGCAGGAATGAGGTCAAGACAAACAGCATTAACAAAACATTCATGAAAAAGGCATACAAAGGAGAGCTTTTGGGCATCTCGGTAAAGCTGGATAATTTTTTCCTGTATGTGAGTCTGGACCTGAAATAAAACTACTGAGATGTGCTGAGTACCTGCTAATGCAGTGTGAATGGGCTCAAGATCATCCTCACTGATGACAAAAAGGTCCTTATGGTTCTGAAGAGTACGAAGTTCACTAGGAAAACGGCAGATAAAAAAGACTTGGTGAGACTGATTCAGACGAGGACCAAGGTGGCTCCTAAGCAGTCCCTGGTTGCGGAAAGACGAGACAAGGTCCTCATAGATAGCTTGTGAAACTAAGCAGCAGGCCTCTTTATCAAGCATAGCTAGCCGACAAAGCAAAGCTCAAATACAGTAGCACGGGCTACTGTTTTGGAAAGAAGAGACAAAATCCCAAGACGATATCATGGGATACCGTATGGGAATAGGCAAAAAAGGCGCCAACGTGCAAGAAGCCAACTAACCTAAGGGGTCCAAGCAAGCTAACGAGGAAGTCTCTTCTCTTTAAGGGAATTCCTTGAACCTCCTACCCATCTATTAGATGGGTTTGAACCGAAAACTTGAGCCAAAGGGGTACGGATCCCACCACCTTCGCCCAATGCGTGGCCATGACCCGCTGCCGCCACGCCTAACGCAAATCGGCAAAGAAGTTTTCCTCAGCTGCATAGCGCTCCAAGAGGTGGTCATTCCGACCGAGCTCCAGGAAAAGGCATTCGGGCCTTTTGTGGGTGCGAGCAATTAAGATGCTTTTCTCCCCTTGACTTGGGGGAGATTGACCGACTCGTACAGGCAGAACACAACGCATTTCTGATGTGTGATAATTTTGAGCAACCGTCATGGGTAGAGCTGCTACCCACCGAAGGACCAGATTCGGACGCCTTCGATGAGGAGCTTTGTGCGGAATTCCCCTGACCCCAAGACAGTGCGTTAAGGAACCACGGCGGGCGCCTTAGCACCTGTCCTGGGTGAGCATACTCGCTCGGAGTGTTAGGACCCATGTCTCAGCAGCTGTCCGGAGGAGTAAAACTGACCTGCTCACACACAGTCGGCAATATCGGCTCAAATGGCGACTGTAGGCAGGTCACCCTCTGTGGAGCTTGCCGAATCTTCCACAACCACCAGCACCCCTGAAAGGGAGCCGGTGATGAACTGCCGCTTGGTACTATTTTTTTCCACGAGTGTGGACGCCTTGTGGGCAGGGTGCCCAGGTCATCGTTGAAAGGAGAGAAAACACCTGATGATAGAGGGAAAATGACACAAGCAAAACCGAAAACAAAACACAAACAACACACCCCAAAAGCGGCCGGGAGCCGAGTTCCCCCTATCGCTAGGTGTTTCCACTGTACTGAGGTGAAAGCGGTGAGACAAAAGATGCAAAAGAACTACCAATGGGCCTGAATTCAAGATGCGGGATGCGAAATGTCTGGAGAGTTCAGCGCACGATCAGGGTGTGGCAAAGCCAATCAAAGGGGGCTTTGCTTCACTCACCAGCAAAGGAGGCTATCGACAGGCCACTGCACCGAGTGGCAAGCATGATTCCGGAGGCCCTTGTCACAATTGCATTGACATCAGCTACCCTGACTCTTGCCTAGGGAATCAGGTGTTGCAGCGCCAAACATGCCATGGAAAATCCCATCTCATTGCACAACCCTTTCAACTGATTGCACGAACGAAGTGAGAGGCAAATCGGTACTCAGGCAGTAGCGGCGGCAGCAAACAAATAGTCTGGCTGACAAGGGAGCTGCATGCCCTCCCCCCGTGGGGGAGGCCTCCTTAGCTCCTCCTAGCGTCCTCGACAGGCTATGAGATGAGCTCAGTTGTCGAAAAGGGAGAGTAGGCGCAATCGTGAAAAAACATTCTCCTGTGTCGTGCAAGGCCCGTGTGAAACTGGTGAGACAATGGACCTATCCTAGCATGGTACTTGTGCCTCTTTGTACAAAATTGGCCCTGGTGTGGTGGCTAAGAGAGAACTAAGGTTCTCCCTTGGCACCCTCCGAGGACCCTTGCCCTTTGTGCCCTTGAGGAACGAGAGCTAAGGCTCCCGCTCCCGCAGGCTCAGTGACCTGTAGCTGGGGAAGACGAAATGCAGGCTTTACTCTACTTGGTTGAACTGGACAAGTTCGATTTGAGTGACGGCGGGAAAGCACGCTACCCTCTTGTTAGCGCACTGCCGATCTAGGAGACGGCTTCTTGAAAGTCTTCGCTCCATTGATCATCATGTTTCGACGGCAGGAATCGGAGCCACTTGGGCTTGTCGAGTTGTTCACATTTGTCAAAGGCGTTGCACCATGCATATGTACCTCGCCATGTCGTGCATTTACCTACTTTACGAATTGCACGAAGTTGCGTGCAACTTGCGAAGGCACGTTGCGCAATGTAGAGTAGGGATGGCGGGATGCAAACCTCTTGCAACGAAGTGCACTTTAGAAAGGCTTCCTGCTCGATGGCTCGTAGATTTTTGGAAAGGCTAAGTAGCTGTAGTTGTGAGCAGTGTGCAAAGGTGGAGCCTAAGATTTCAATGACATCCGTTCGGGACAAATCAACGATTTGCAGCGCTTGACAGCTCACACAAGCAGCAGCTCCCATCCTGTGGAAGTCTGGCGGCAGAGAGAGCTCTACAATGCCTGCTTCCAAGAAGCAGCAATCTGGCAGGCTTCGGTTGGGATATGAAGACCCACACTCTGGCATGCCGAAGTTGAGGTGTCGCAGGGCTGCGCACCCTTGGAAGGCGCGAGGCCGCAGTTGTGCTTGTGGGGACAGAAAGTTACCAAGGTGCTGGGTTGCGCCTACTTGTGTTAGTGAGCACCACTCCTCAAAGACCTTGGTACCGAAATATTTGCAGCCCGGGCTGTCACTATTCGCAGCATTTGGCATCTGCTGAAGGCCCCATGCAAAAGACTGGCGACCGTCTCCGGTAGGTGAACTACGTGCAGCTGCCGACAACTCCTCCAGGCAGCCTCCCCTACAATCCGCATTCCGTCTTCGACCTGGACATGACGGACTTCCGTGTGGAAAGAGAAGGCTTGCGGTGGGACTTTATCATTCCTACCCCGCGGCACTCGGATGGACTTGGCTCTTCCCTTGAGGTGCCCTTTGCGCGCTGCCTCCACAAAACATTGCCGAGCAATTACGTAGTAACGTTGGCTTGCTCTCAGTTGGCTTTCTATGGGGTCGGCCAGGATCTGGTGGGTACCTGCTTGCACGAACTGCAGCTCACAACCAAAGGTGCTGGTGCTTCCTAAGTGGGGGGGGCTCGGCTAATACAGCATTCTCGAAACTCTGAAGGCAAGTGTGTGCATTCGGTCTGCTGGTAGTGTGGTGAGCGTCACTTGTTGTGCCATCGCTCCTTCCTGACTCCCATGCAGGTTGGGGGCAACTTCAGCATTGCTCATGCTACGCTCTGACGTCTCCTTAACTTGAGCCCATAAAGATGCCTGGCCGGGTCGCTTCGTTTCGCCCATTTGCGCCTGGAGGATAGCGATTGTACCTCGCCCCATTGGCCTTGAGGACCTTTCTGTGCACAACCTGTAAGGCCTCGACGGTGAACAGTTACATAGACTGGACCCGAGCTAAGGCTCGCACCCAAGCACTAGATGATTATGGGGGTCACGCCCGGCAGAGCTCAGGCGAGACCAGAGACATATCCTGTTGAGTAGGGGCGCTATGTGTGCCGAGAGGCACAAGTCACCGTATCGAATTCATGGAGGGGTGCTAGAATGATGAGCCTGACCAAAGAAAACAGCAGAAACAAGGCCAACCACCAACCAACAACAACCAAACAGACAAGCAGCACCCAAAACCACCGAAACCCAAAAACGAAAGTCAGGCTCATGTCCGCTCTAGTCTGAAAAGTCAAAAGGTGCAGATCCGAAGATCAACACATGAGTGAGACGGGGCGATGAATTCGTTTCAAGCCGCTCTCAGTACAGGTTGTCCAAGCGAAAGTTGCATTCAGCTTGTTGGTAGAGGATTTCCTACCAGAGGTGCACTTCGTATAATTGTGTACGAGCAAGACTGGAAGGGGGAGTGAGGTTCAAGCTCAGTGCTTTGCAAGGTCCAAGGTGCGACACAACTCATATCAAAGAATGCATTCGCACCAATCGCAAAATGCGAGTATTCAAGGTGACCAATGCAATGTCAGGAACTCATCACATCATCGAGACAAAATTCCAGTCGACTAGTGTCTTTGGCTTGAGCTGCAACATCTATTTCGTTCTGAGCACCTACCTGAATCAGGCGTGGCGCAACGCTGTGCAGAAGGAGATACCGCAGTAGCCATGGAAATGCAAGTGCCTCAGAGTGCGGACTGTCGTGCAAGCCCCATGAACTATGTGAAACGTGAGGGTGAAACGCCGCTGTTCCTAGTGCTATTTTTCTGTACACTGTATCATCCCTGACCACCTCTTGGAAGGCAGCCAGGGGAGCTGGCTATCTACTCAGTGGCGCAGGCAGAGACGGTAGTAGGGTCGAATGGGAGGGACCATAAGCAATTCTACCACTGGGCCACTGGCGCCGTAGCACAGTTAGCTTTTCCATGTTGTCCCTTGCTTGCTACAAACATGCCTTATCACTCAGAGTGCCTTCTGCACAACTGATCATGAATTCTTCCCACTCTTCTTTCACTGCATCTGGCTTGGGAAGAGGCCGAATCCACGCTGGGAGTGTCAATTTGGTGCACATCTCAAAAGTGTTGTGCTCCACATAAGTCCCCCTCCAAGTTTCTTTGTTGCCCATTCGGACGAGTTTGCATAGCTGCGAACAGCCAGCAAAAGCTCGCTTGTTGATGTAGAGTAAGGCAGGTGGGGTGTGTAGGACTTCTAGTGATCTGCACTTCATGAAGACTTCTCGCCCAATGCGTCTTAGGGCCTTGCTTAGTTTGAGACACTGTAATTGTGTGCAGCTGGCAAAAGCGCCCCCTACAATTTCCTGAATCTCAGTACGGGAGAGGTCAACTGTCTGCAGTTTTGTACAGTGTTCAAAGGCAGCTGACCCTATCCAGCTGAAGTCAGCAGGGAGATCAATCATTTCTAGCCCTGCCCCCAGGAAGCAGCCTTCTGGAATGACCCGATTCGGGTCTTGTGGGTTATATTTAGTCCTTTCCAGGCTAATCGTCCGCAAGGTGCAGCATTGCTCGAAAATTCGGACATTAAGCCTGTGACGTTTCCTAAGAGCTTCTCGGGATTTGGGCTTTGGCCAGGTTTGAGGTGCTTGATACCCTCCAATGCCGTTTAGCTCACCCGCTCAGTCCGCGTTTGCGGGCCTGACCGTTTTAACATGGTACTGCTGCAACACGAGCACTTTTGCTTACGCGCGTGCTCTTACACAATGCTTCTGACTTAGAAGCACGCCGCGAGGCTCAAAGTATCGAGCGCGCAAAAGGCCAAGCTTATTTGGTTCGCGCTTCGTTCGCTCTTGTGGACCTTTGGGCCTGTAAGCATGGATCCAGGGGGATTGGTAGATCGCGCCACTGCGGCAGGCAATCTGTCTCCCAAATCCTTGAGCCTATTAAGCACCCATCAACCGGAACAAATCGAAGAAACCAACAGCAGGACCCACCAGGGCCTTGCGCCAAAAGCTTCACGATTCATGTTGAACACGCGCTCCAAGCCAAACACGCGCTTTAAAGAAGGCAGCATGGATAAAGGTGAGGCACAAGCGCACGCGCACATTCACATGTACATCTACCAACAAACAAACATGTACAAACAATACCTGTTTTCTCTAGTGGCGTGTGCTTTGATTGTAGCCGGGCGTTGATTATTTTTTGCGCACCGTGTGTTTTACTTGTTTTGTCCTGTTGTTCAGTCCATTTCCCTTTTTGTTGTGTAAAGTGTGGCACACGCACGAACAAAAGATTGGAAAAGAAGAAACGCTATGAAGGAAGGGTGGGCGCGGAGTGCTCTGGTTAGGTGTAACCGTTGCGATTCTAAGATTTAAGCCACTCAACCCCTTTAGGGACATGGTTCGTCGCGCTGACAGCGGAAGCGGAATGGGCGATGCCCTCTACAAACTGCAAAACACACAACGCAAATAGCTTTGCTTGCGGGTAACCAATTTACTGGCATGCAAAATGACTGCAATGACACGAAGAGCGGGCGGAGCGGCGGAACACCTGAACCAAACTATTTGTTTCGCTCGCGCCGGTCTCAGAATTTGTTTCCAACCAAGCAACACAAAGGTTCGTTTGCCAACCTACAAAATTCAAGTCGCCATCATTCTTGCGGGGCTACCCGCCTCGTACTGACATGAACCGTTTTCACGGGGCCACCCGCAAACCATAGCACGTCGGCGGAGCTACCCGCGTTGAAAAGTAAGCGACCCGTTCATGTGTCGCCACGCTCTTCTTCCTTGTCGCCTTCCTTTTTTCCCTGAGCCCCAGGCGCAGCCCCAGTCTGAGCCTGAGCTTCTTCTGCGTCTGCACCACTTGCCGCTGCAGGCGGTTCTCCCGGAGAATCTCTCAGTGCCCGAGCCTTCACCATCGCTTCCCTGTTCGAGCCCCGTTTCTTTGCCAACAGGGTGGAAGCTTGGGACAAAGCCTTGTTGGCGGGCGTCACTTCGAGAAGCTTGTCAAAATCCATAGTCCCACCCAACACACCCATTCGTACTCCGATGACATCATCACCCAAAACCTTGTGAGAGACAATTGCACCAGCAGGTGTGTACAAGAGGTCAGAGGGCCCGATAGTGCCAGCAAAGGCGCCGCCCTTGGCCACAAGCTTGCTGATGTCAGAAGGTGAAAGGCGATGCGCCCAATCCATCAGCTTCTGAAGGCTCACGGGCGTCTCCTTCTCAATCTCTTGACAGTTCATCAAGGCATCCTCAAAGAGCACGATTGTGATAAACCGAGTACCTTTCCAAGTAGCTCGCAAACAAGGAAACTGGTTCAGCTCGAACTTCCCAATTGAAACATGTGAGGAAGCGATACCGAAAGAACTGGCAATCATCATCTTTGACAAATCTGGATGGCTGGCTGCGTCATCAGCCTCCAATTTCGCTAGAGTCCTAGTCGGGCCTTCCGCTGACGTGGAGATAGTGTGGGGTGAAATCTTCTTTTCGGAAGGCAAACAGTTGTAGAGGAAAGATGGGAGCGCAGCTGCCAAGCTTTCTGCAAGCGGGGCGTGCGCACGGCCCTCGGTCACCCGGTAATTGGACTGTTTGAACAAAGCGCCAAACTCTGCAAGTCGAGTGGTCAAGGCGTCATCCTTGAAGGGTCCATCAAAATTGCTCACGATGAATGGTAGGCTCGGATCCCACATGCCTTGCAACTTGGGGCTTGATTGAATCTGGGCATCAGGACTTTGCCAGCATTGCGCGTCAGCATCCACCAATGGGTGCGCCAAAAGGTTCTTCGAACGTTTGTGTCCTCCAGCACCTCCAAGGACACACGGTGAATTCAAGGGACAACAACTAAAATATCACTTCGGCTGTGCAGGAGTCAGCCATATCGTAAAAGAAAAAAACGTTACTGCCACATCATGCCCAGAACTTCAGAAGACAGAAAAGAAAAAACAAGACCACACCTCCACTAGGGTGTCCCCACTTCTTCGCCGCTGCTTCTTTCATAGCCTTTTCCTTCGCCTTCTCTTTTTGCTGCTGATGCTTCTTCCTCGCACCGCCGAGGTCATTAACGGCGGTCTTGCAAGACGACATCAGGACACCAATCAATTTCTTGACTGGGGCAATGGCTTCAATTTTCTGCGAAATATCCTCCTGGGAGGTGCATGTCTTGAACTTTGGAGCATAGTTCTCCAAGTGGGTAATCGGCTTGAGGTTTTCCCAACCACAGCATGGGCCTGCTCGACTCAAAGCGGACAAGTCTTTCGAATCAGTCACAGTCGCACCATCCTTGACCTTGACGCCCTCGGATGGCGCTAAAGCTTGGTTGATCTTCTCACTCAAAGCCTCCTCGTCTGAGTCACGAACTGCAAGCAGCCAGCTCTGCCTTCGCTCAACCAAATTCATTTCCTCTGAGAACAGCTGCGCCTCTTCTGACACAGCCCGTGCTTCAGCTAAAGCACGTGTCATTTCATCAGCCAACTTAGTCAGGTCAGCCTTCAAGGCGTTAACTGATGCCATGAAATTTCTTTCTGTCCTTCTGTTCTTTGTTTCAGCATCGAACCACGACTTCTTTTCAGGAGTCTCTCTTTGGCTCTCTTCTTCGGTTTGCCCACCCTTTTCTTCAGCTTCACTACTTTCTTGAGCTTCACTTTCACCCTCCTGCGCTTTTCTCTTTTTGTTGAGCTTTGTCTGAACTGAAGAGAGGATTCCATCCACATCTGGCCCCAGAGGCCTTCATCGGACAAGCCACCTTGTCCAGCAAAGGCCCGCATGCTCTTCTCCTTCATTTGGTCGTAGTCTCCAAAGTCATGCTTCTTCATGCCGTCCTCCCCCGTGACCATTTTCAAGCGGCTGGCTATGACAGCCTCATTGGTCTTCTTGCCCAGCTTCTCAGTCTTGGACAACTCTTTCTGCTTGCTCAACTCTTGGAAGTCTATGATCTTGTCTTTCGTTTTCACATACAACCGGAGGTAATTGCGAGGCCCGCCCTCATCTCTTGGATGGTTTTCATCACTGAGCCACCTCTGCCAATTCAGCTTGGCCTCTTCCATGGACAGGTATCCCCCCTTTGCAGTCTTTGTTGCCCACTCATAGTATTCACCTTCCCACATGAGCTCCCCTTCGCTTTCGCCTCTGATCCCTTGACTGGACTGCCAAGAGAGTTTGAATTCTGAGACGCTGAACTTCAATTTCTCGCCTGTCTTGCACGCTGCTTCTCGCTCCTTGATGAAGCTCTTGAGCAATGCAGCATGTTGTTTGGGGTCATCCCGCTCAAGTTTGGCGAGGTCCACTTTTGACTTCTGCCGCTGCGCTATCCGTTGCAAAGACCGGGAATGATTGAAACATTCCTTACACTTCGCTTGCTGATCATTGAAGGCGCACTCTTCCTTCCACTTTGAGCAAGACTTTCATTTGGCCCACCCCTGGTTCACGGTAGGATCACTGGACACACCTTTCTTAGGCGCCTTCTTTGCTTTGGCCTTTGCTTTTGCTTTTCATTTTCCGTTCTTTTTTACCTTATTTTTCTTTTTACCTGATCTCTTGGATGGAGACTTGCTGGAGCCACTATCCTGACTGCACTCTCCGTCATCACTAGCCTCTGCCGCTTGTACAGCACTCAGGCAATCTGCATCGACCTCAAAACCCAAGGATGTCTGATCTTGGGGGTCCATGATCCTGCCAAGCTTCTTGCAAGACAGAAACTTCCCTGAACACAAAAATGGCGGATGAATCAAAAACAAACAATGCGAAGGCTGCCACTGTTGTCGTTACACAAATGTCGCATTAAAATGCAAAGCTAACAAATACAATGACCAATGACAAAGACTGAACTTGCTTGGGCACGGCAACCCTTTCAAACTCAAAGCGCTTGACCACAAGATAAGTGAAGGCGCAATGCAAACTGCAAGCTGCTCTTGCTTTCTCCCCAGACTGGCGGTTGCAAGGCTGACTCTGAGTCCTGCACAAAATCTAACTCCGGCAGCGCTATCCATTAATTAGGGCTGAGTTCGAAATCGCGAACTTGCCCCATGCCACACAGCTTTCACTCAGCTTTCCTGGCCTTCCACCATCGATGGCTTTTGCACACAGCCAAGGACAAACAGAATCACTGAGCCCACTGCCTGCAAGTGCATGCCATTCCCGGCGACAGACTTTAGCACCCGAGAAGGCAAAGCTTTCAAGGTCTCTGTGATTCTGCACTTGTAGAGATGCCCATGGTTATCTCCATCTTCTGAGCCGTCCGCATCCGCACCGAAAATGTTGTAGCCTTGCACTTCAAGATATTCAATCGGGAGTGCCCAACGCTTGCGGCCAAACAGCCAAAGATGCGTTTGCCGCAAGATGGCTGGGATTCTGAAGTGAGTGGCTTGCATGAAATCGGCTTTTTGCTGCAGGTTGCAAATCCATTCAGCCCTCTTGCCATCACTGCCAATGCGATTGGTCAGGGCCTTCTCATGGCTTGCGATGGAGTCCCGGACAGACCTTGATGAAACCTGGAAAGGGCTCCATGCCTTACCACTGCGAGAAGAGAGTGGCATGCGCTGTTTGTGGATTTGCTCTTGCGTGAACTCGTCCAAGACAGCCTTTGGCGCTCGAAACAATGCCTCTCCCAGCAACAAGCTTGTCCTTGCATAGATTCGTTCAAAGGCTGCTTGAATCCCGTAATCTGAGATTGCTGGGTGCCAGTGAAATGAATCTTTCCTCAAGAGGATCATGTAGGCCCGTTGCCGCTCAGTCGGCTGGCCAAATAGGGTTGGCGAAAAGATCAAGAGCTCCAAATGGTACTGCTCTTTGACCATCTCCTTAAGGGTCTCCGCATCAAAAGTGGGCACGCATTCTACAAGCACAATTTGTTCTCCACCAAGAACTCTTTCTCGGAGCCACTGCAAAAATGGTAAGGCCGTCTTGCCCAGCCAGCCTGCCTTGCCCCCCATTGAGCTCCAGTCTGTACAGCTGACGCCTGCAATGTGCATGCTAGAGCCGGGAGAGTTTGACTCTGGAAGAACAGGACATTGACCACCGTGAACATGGCAATAAGACTTGAGCGCAGCAGCTTCCTTGGCGCCATAGGCTTGCGTCACTTGCCAAGCTTGCATGATAAACCTCTTTCCCACAAGGTGAGACGCTTCTGTCTTCGTCAAGCCATTGCTGACTTTCCGATCTCGATTCCTGCAAGCACTTTCGAGCGCTTGCTCAAGTCTCACACGACAAGGAGTGGGACACCGGTCCATGAGGTCACCAAAGACACACTCTGGGCTAAAAGGGCCACTTCGCATCCGCAAGACTTCTTGGCAATGCTGGTCGAGATCTCCAGCGCGAAGGTTTTTGAAATGAGGCATTTGTGGGACTGGCTCACCATGCATGGCGTCCTTGGCATAGAAAGCTGTCAGAAGGTGGTCTAAAGCCTCTTCAGGGCATCCTATCCCGCTGTAGTCTGTGGTGAGGCTCAATCCTTGATACAATCGGTCCCGGGCAACTTTGGTGAAGTCTTCACCAAAGAATTTCTTGCCTTGCTCAGAGAGACTATTCAAAGCGAAGGGTGGCCACTGCACACACTCAACGGCTGTGCATGGCCCAGGCCGGCGGTCATCCAGCAACATGTGCTGCTTCGATGTACTTGTCCTTTTCAAGCTATCTTGGATTCTTTCATCTAAATCTGAGTCTTGGGGAAGGCCCACATCCACATCAGCCTGCCAAGCAAGGACCTGTGGCGGCTTGGACATCATGGCCTGATCACCACAGTGACACACGGCAAACAAATATCTATTTGAGCCTCGAAGAAGAAGAAAAAGTGGAAGGCCACATATGAGAGGCACAGCGACCAAGACAAGAGAAAAGAGACTTGCATTTCAAGCTGTCCAACAACTAAAGTATCTGAGCAAGAGTTCCGATGCGAACGCCACACAACTTCAATGTACCCCTGGACACTTGCGAGATGAACAGAAGCAACCCTGAAAATCTTAGTCAAATGGTAAACTCATACAACTAGACTGCAAGCGCGTGTCTGCACAATTGCTTGAAGCTGTCAAAAGAATATCGGCTACTACGCTTGTTTTGGAACTTGCTCGAAGCATCTCCAGGCTTCATCTCCTCTGAAAAGTAGCCATCCAGATCGGCTCATAGAGCCCAACTCCTGACAATCATGCTGCGTCTCGTGAAAATGGAAAAGCACAGCGCTCTCATAAGAACAAATCACCACTAGACCTGACATGTTTGGGAATGTTTCCACTGGTGGCTCAAACCAGTGCTGTTTGGAATTTTCGTTCTGGTCTCAACAATGGGAACCAATCTTGAATAGGCCGCCCAAGTCCATTGTTAGGGGGGGGCCTGTCAAGGACTTGGGCGTGCTTTTTCATGGCCAAACTTCAAGGAGCATCGGCAAATGCGGAAGTTCAAGTTTATTGCCTGTAGGCTGTTGTCGGTTTCGGGCGAACATATGAAAAACTTCTAAGTTTTGGAGTGAACTAAGCAAAAATATGGCAAAGAAACACAAATTGAAGAGATCCAATGGTGGTTGCATCAAACCATATCAAACCACTTGTAAGCCATGTCCGAGCCACGCCCGAGCCACCTCCGAGCCACATCCGAGCCACCCCCGAGCCACATCCGAGCCACTTCCGAACCACTTCCGAGCCACCCCCGAGCCACCCCCAAGCCACCGAGCCACTTCCGAGCCACTTCCGAGCCACTTCCGAGCCACATCCGAGCCACATGAGCTTCATAGGAAATGTTGGAAACTTCACACTTTTGCTGAAGCAAGTGAAAAGCTAGAAGAAAATTGGAAAACCCATCCTGTATTCTCAGGTTTCTACCTAAAATGCTGAAATCTTGATTCGCTAACTTTGTAAAGCCCCCAGGTTCCCAACGCCCGCGCTCTCCCTCATGGTCCTCGTTCATCCTTCACGCCGGATCAGCCGGATCTTGTAGGCGCACGAACGGGAGTAGTATGATTCCTCAGACATTTCCCAGCTTGAAGAGTCGCTGGCCTCAGCCCCACCATCACGCTCCACCAGCGGGGCTGCCCGCTTTTTTGGGACTCGCTGCGGGGCTTCCCGCTTTGGTTCAATGTCTGGCGGGGCTACCCGCTCCTCATTTGGCGAGGCTGCCAGCGATTTGGCTGTCGTTGCCAAGTTCTGGCCATTCGACTTTGCATACGACTTGGCTTTCTTTTTTTTTGATCTTCCTCGTCTTCTCAATGTGTTTTTGCTTTTTTCTTTCTTGCACTTCGATGTCGTTTTCGTCTTCCGCGCCTGCGGATTTGAAGGCCCCGGGCCCTCGGAATCGGTAGCTTCATCCTTCGCGGCCAGCGTTGTCTTGGTCAGCATATCTGTGGAACTGGCATTGGAAGGATCAGCAACGCTCCTCTCAACTCTCTCAACTTGTGTGAAGCCAGGGCCGCGGTCATGTTCTTGAGACTGCAAAGCCGGCGGAGGGTCTTCTGTAAAAAGTTTTCTTCGCAAGGCTCTCCTGACTTCACGCACAGCCTTGGCTGCTGCAGATCGCCTCTCATAGCGAGGCGTTCCCTCTCTTTTGCCCCATGACCAGCTTGGCCACCAATGGCCGGATCTTGTTGTGGAGCTACGCCATGACTTCCAACCATGCCATTTAGGCCAAGCCCATTCACTACGCCAAGGCTCCATGACAGCTGCACCAAACCCACTCGTGATTGAACCCGTCAAAAGGAGACACCGCAACATGACAAACAATACACACAGAAACATAAAACAGAATTCTGCGATGCTTGCAACAAATGTCATTAATGCTTGAACACCAATGCCAAACCTAAGCGCTCCTTTTTGCCTTTGGTCTCAGAAAAGCTTTAGTCGGAGCCGGAGCTGGACGAAGATGACGAACTAGAAGAGTTGGACGAAGATTCTGAACTGGACCTTGATCCTACACTGCCCGCGTTGTTGGGTGTCTTTTTTGCTTTCGCTTTCTCTTTACTTTTCGGTTTTGGCTTAGCCTTTCCTTTTGCTTTTGGTCCTAATCGCCTACGCTTAGATGGTGGGCTTTCGGGTGGGTTTTCATCTTCTTCTATCTCTTTGTCGGTACGAACAATTGGAGGTGGCGAAGGCAAAGCTTTCATCTTACTGTCTAGAATGGCTTGGTCAAGAACATCTTCTGGGCGCAAAGGGACAGCAGCATGGGATTTTTTGGTGGAATGCGAAGGTGCTTCCAGGCACCATCCCATGAGCACTCGCCTGCACACATCTTTCGCGTCGGCCTTCGAACCAACTTTGAGCGACCTTTTGCATCCTGTTTTTTCGTTCAGTTTGTGATACGTACAAGTCGCCTGCCAACATCCATACGGTGGTCGTTTGGCTTCATCTACGAAAGTGAGTCTGAAATTTTGGCCCCAATCAAAGCTGTCTGGGTGAATGGTCCAGGCCCTGCCGGAAGCAGGAAATTCTACTTCAGACTTGGACGAAAGAGTGGCAGGGCGAGTAGCAGGTTCTACATCAATAGCCTCCTTGACCTCTGCAGGGCTGGAAGGCGGATTTTCCACCACACGGCTAGGCACAGGAACTTCTTCTTCATCAGGGCTGGTAGGTGCATACTCCTCCAAATCGCTATAATTGAATTTGGCAGGGCTACCCGCATTTAGTGAACCAGCACAGCTGCCCCTACTAGATGAACCACCCATCAAGGACACGGCGTCAGAATCACTGGTGAAAACTTCTTGGTTCAAGTCATCACCTACGGGCGCTTGGACAGCTCTAATTAGCCTTGCCGAAGAAGCTTTGGCTGCTGCTGCAGCACGTCTTGAAACATCATCAAGCACAGGCTGCGCATCTTCTGCCTCAACGTCAAGAGACAGCTGGGGCATGGGCGGCGCGTCCTCCAAAGCTGGGGTGTTGATGTGACCAGCAAATGTGCCCTTCAAAACTCGCTCATAATACTTTGGGGGTTGGGCATGGTGGATGACTTCCAAATCACTGCTTTCAAAAAGATATTCAGAACGCAGGAGGGCCAGCATATATGACCTTTGCTGCTCCAAATGCAAGCCTCTAGCGTACCACACAAGCCTTTTGAACAAAAGCAATTCTGGGGTGTGAGGGGCCAAGGGACTGGACTTGAGCTTTTTCGAATCAGGCGAACGCAAGAGCTTCCATCCAAAATGCCCTAGGAGCGTGAACAATTCCCATGTTGCGCAATCTTTCCACTCTTCTTGGTCAAGCAGCGCTAAATCTTCAGGGGGTTGAAACACACGGGTAGGAACCAAGCATTGGTGCATGGGCCTTAGCTTTTGCATACCTTTTTCAGTGAAAGAACACCTGCGATTCAAAGATGAACTGTCATGAACCTGCACAACTTCCAAACGCTGCAACTCGCGCAAGCAGCGCAAACGTCCTGTTTGGTGCGGCTGCACCTCAACAAAACGAAAAGGAACACTAGCTTCGGCGGTCGGGAAAGCAGCAGCTTCAACCAAGTCCTGCAACAAGCGAAACATATCTTCAGACATCAAATGCCGACACCCTTCCACAGTGTAGGCCAAAGATTTCACGGTGGACCAAGCAAGCAAACCATCCTTCAAACTTTGAATGTCAGCTTGCAAAGCAGATAAGACGGCAATTGGCACATCAATTCCTTGAGCAACGGACGGTTCAACTTCAGCAAAGCATCCTAGTTCACAGCTAATGGGTTTGTGAAGTGTGATGCACAGATCGGTCGGGCTTAGACGGCTCGCGCTGGCAGCAGGTAAACGAACCAGCTTGCGACGGCTCGGGCGAGCACAGGTCAAACGCCAAAACGTGACAGGGACCTCGGATTCTGGCAGCTTGCTCTCAGCTTGAAACCCTGTATCCTCTAAAGGAGTCCTTGCATCCTCTAAAGACAAAATGCCATCACTCAGCGCCTGCTGGTGTGGCTGCCGTGATCCAAGATGCACAGGCTTAATGGCATCTTGCAAAGTAGGCAAAGCTGTGGAAGTTGTTGGGGAGCTGTACAGTCGACAAATTTCCAAACGTTTTTGAAGATGGTCGGCCATTGCGTTTGTCTCCACTGTCTGAACACTAAACCTTTGCTTTGTTTGGAAAAACTGCACCCACTTGTCCTCCCTGGCCTTTTTCTCCCTCATGTTCTTGTCTCTCTTGGACTTGGCGTGGCTCAAATTTTGGTATTGAGCTTCAACATCCATACAATACACGCATAAAGCGGCAAGTCGTTCTTTTGCGCGTTTCCCTTTCTTGTTCTGGCAGGCTTCTTGCCAGCGAGGGTGATGGAAAAACCCAACTCTTTTGGCAATCTGATCAGGCTCAGCAACTTCTGCGAATTTGCAAATAAATGCTTCATACTCCTCTGGCTTACCCAGCAACAAAGACTTGATTTCTGGAATGCGCAGCGCACAGCTCACGAACGGAGCGCTGACCTGCTTATGCCCAATCATCCTGTTTACAATGCTGTGGTCTCCCTCCTGAACTCTCTCCACTGTGGGCATGAACTTGAGTTCCCAAATTACCTTGCTCAGGTTAGGCAAACTTGGCAACTCTGAACCTTCAATAAACGCTTCAATCTCAGAGCGCACGATGCTTCCGGGCTGCAGAAAGTGCCAGGTCAAACGGTGGTGAAGAGACGGATCCTGGGGTGACTTTCCAAAGGCTTCTACACAGGACTTGGCACAAGCCCTGGCCTTCACTTGGTTCTCCACGCCCAACCCTGCAAATTTCCAAGGGAGTACATCCCAACATTGCAATTTCTGAGTTAGGTATCCCAAGACACCACTCTTCCCGGAGGAAAAGTCTGCAAGCACTTGCTGCATATCCTCCCCGCTCATTGGAGGACAGGAACGCAGCAAGTCCGCCAAGTACGAATCAGCAAGCGCTTGAAAATAACTTTGCAAGGCTCCTGTTGCTAGTTCTGGAGCCCTTCTGCCAGCCATGGGACACCGAAAATGAAAACCATCGCCAACCCCTGATTGCAGACGCAACATCTCTCTAGCTGTGTGCAATTGGCAGGCTTCTTCGGAAGGTTGTTGCATCTTGCCCCGGTGAGCTCCGGATGTTTTGACAGTAGACAACCACCCATGGCAATGGCAACCCTCGGCCCAACTTGCAAAGTCCTTTGAAAACATGTTTAGTTTCAATATCATGTCAGAGTAAAACCACCACTTTGGTGAACGGATGGCAGTCGTCAAAGTGTCCATGTTCAAATGATCCTGGTCTGCTGGGCGAAGGTCTGACCCGTGTGAAAATTTTTGAGGACACCACACTGATTGCAAAGGACATTTGAGCTCCAAAACACGAGGCAATATGTTGACTACATTGTTCCATCTCCAATCTATTGGCTTCGGGCAGCCTTGGGAAAATGCCTCTCTCATCCATTCAAAGTCAGTCCCAACAACACACAGGCCAACAAGGCGCTTCCTCAAGTCGTCCGAATGGAGCAAGTGGGAGATGCTTTTGGAACCTGGCAGCCACTGTGGCCACCAAGACAGTGAAGAATCTATTTCTTTGATCATATTGTCACAAACATGCAGGACTCCAGGGCACAGGAGCGCTTGAGGAAAGACATGCCCTTTCAAGCAATCATCCTCAGACAAAGCAAGCTCTGGCGCTTCTTCTGCTTGCAGCTCAGGTTCCAAAAACGAACTGGTGAGAACATCAGATAGCTCAATCCCTTGCACATCTGGCAAGCCTTGCTCAGTCCCCATGTCAGTGCACATGCTCCTCACACACGACAGAACGCGCTGCAAAGCAATTGGAGATTGGGTTTCACAGAAAAACTTGTGAAGGATGGCTTTCAATTTATGCATCAAATCAGAACGGCCGGAACCTAACGCCATGGGCAACTGTCGATGCATGACAATGCAATCAGACAACACCAAGCCCATCTCATGCCGCTGTTGCACAAGGTCCAACTGTTCTTGCTTGTTGTCAGCACGCACTGCATCAGCAAAACTGTCAGTGCTCCTATGCAAAAAGTCCGCTGCTGCTGCACACTGTTCCAGCTTTGCGACGTCAATCAAGCTTAGGATTGACAACAGCCAGTCGACGCCTCCCTGGGGTGATGAATCTGCCCAAACATACACCGGACCTTGACCATTCGCATGCTTAGCTAACAAATCTCTCCAAAAGCAACTGTAAGCGCTATCAACCCAAAGCTGCTTTCTAGAAAGTGAAGTGGCAGATGGAGGTTTGATTTTCATTGCATCTTTTATATTTACGTGCGGGTATACGGCGGCAATGGCCAGATTTGCAGTCTCTCCCAAATGCTTTCGGTCCTTCACGTTCATAGCTGCACGCAAAGCTTTCACGATTGCATCGGGTTTCAACTTGTTGCGTCGAGGGTGCAAAGGCTGCTGCAAATGTTGGCTGAAACTTTCCAATCTAAGCACGGCTTCCTCCAACTGTATCTTAGTCAGATCCCCCTCGGCAACATCTCCTTCCAAAATTGAAGGAGCCCACACGCGCAAGTTTTCTGCAAGGCTTGCAGCATGTTCAGGAGAAAACCCCAGCGAAGGCTTGGGCGCGGAGCTTCGAAGAATGCCCGCTTCTTGCAAACGAGTAAGCCAAACAGCCGACGGTTGCCCTAGATTTGCACAAAATCTTTCAAAAGCATGGCCCTGAGCACGACCGACCCACCTGCCTTGGAACAGCAAGCAACCCCACTGATGAATTTTGATCAGTTCCATGATGACTGGTGGAACGGCAATGCAAACAGGTTTCCGAAAAAACTCTGACAATTCCTCCCTCGTCACTTGCAAGGCCAGCAAAATCTCACCAACATTGTCAGGCTCTTGGCTGCCAACACTTGGCGACCAAACTAAGTTTTTCAACTTCCCTGGTCTGTGCAAAGGTATGGGCTGCGGAAAAACGAACTTTCGATGTAGCCGAGCCGAATATGCATCGTACGGTCTATTAGCGTGTTCCCACAGGAAAGATTCTTCTCTAGTCCACCGCGTCAGAGCACCTTCAAAATGCAGGCCAGGCCCTGCAAGGGCCAAGACTTCACAAAACGCTTTGTCGACTGCATGTGAAGGCGGGCGGTAGTCTTTTTTGGCAAACCTCTCCAGACCATGATCCGAAACTAGCTGGCGAAACCACGGGACTTGAGGCAAACCAACTCTTGAAGCATGACCTTCTTCTGTCAGGCGTTGGCGCCTTCCAGGCACCCCGCAAATGGCAATCAAGGCTGCCATGGCACACACTGCCGGTCTGACCATTGCAACTTAAATTGGGGAAGACATGGCGTAAACTTGCACGTGTAAAACCATGCCGTATGAACGATGTTTTGCTGAGTTTGTGCCCACACCCTAAAAACTAAACATGATCACCGTTTCTGCGCAGTACCTGGCCTGAAAATGCATGGGTTTTTGCACGTGACCTTTTCGAGCCTCCGTTGCGCTTCTTGGGTTGGTACAATCCGCCGCGCCTGCTCAAACACGCAGGCAACGCGTGAGTTTCATCTGGGCTTACTACGCGCGCAACCCCACAAAACAACTTCACGCGTCAAACCACAGCTACGCGCCAACTACAACAAATAGACGTGACACGAAACACCGGCAACAACGCGCGACTGACATGCGCACAGCTTCAAAGACCTACAACGTTGAGTCTTTTGGCGCTAACTGCACAAGTGGACTCCAGTAAAGCCTGTTCTTTTCCAAACCATCACTGAGGCATGTTTTACTGGCGGGCAAAGCCCTTTGGAAATCTAACAATTAAGCCTTGCCTGCGGTGCTAATTGGTTGCTTCTTTGATCTGGGTCCCCAACCCAGGCCAGCGCATGGCACTCCTCGAAAACCCAGCTTCCGAAGTCTGTGCACCCCGGAGCTGTGACTGTGCGGAGCGCATAACAACATCGGAAGGCTCCTTCTTTCAGGCAACGCAGTGAGCTGGGCAGGTGTGCTATGAGAAGTCTAGTGCAATGTTGCCAGGCCGCTTCACCAATGGTGTGCATGCCTGCTTCAACTTGCAGGTGCCTGATATCACTCGAATGTGTGAAAGCATGGGGGAGCACCTGCCCTGAACGGGTGACAGGTACTCGGAGTGCTTTGGCGTTCCTCCTCATCTGGCCTTTGTGCTCTGCACGTTGACTGCATTGGCGGACGCCAATTTGGAAATGATTACAGTCTCTAAGGGTGTCCCATATCGGACTCTGCAGCAGCTGCCCGGTATCTCTTCGAACAAATATGAGTTCGCAACCAAATGCGCTACTTCCTCCTATGGTCGGGAGTTGCTCTAAGACAGCGGTTTCAAACTCATCGAGCCGATCAAACTCTTGGAGGTCGACAATGACTGGGTATTCTTCTCCTGAGAGAGAAGTTAGCTGTAGGTGAACCACGAGTTGACGCTCATTGCTAACTAGTGAGCTCGTTTGCGACTCCATGTCACAGTGCATGGCAGTATGATTCCCTGTGCCTGTACTAGCTACTGGGGGTTTGAGCCTCGCAGTGCAGAGGGGCAGCTACTTGGGTAACCATCCATGCTCACTCAGGCCTAGCACTTCTTTCTGAGTAAGGGCTAAGCGTGTATTCATTTCTGTCAACTACAAGGGGCAATCCAATCACTGTCCTTAGGCGGAATGCGGTGTAACCACTTTGGGGTGGTCAGCTTAATACAGCCTTCAAAGGCATTGTTAGCCGCATACGGATATCGCCATGCTTTCTGCTTGTTCCATGCATACACTAAGATAGAAAGCTCCGTGCAATCCCCCAAGGCCCTGTATCCGAGGTAACGAATGCTGCCCGGGAGAGTCAGTTTTTCAAGGGCTTTGCAACCTACAAACACTTCTGCCCTAATTTCACGCAAGCAACTCGGCAGTTTGACTGTCGACAGGCAATGGCACTGCGCAAACGTGTGCATGTGTAGGGTATGAATGCCCGTATTGGCAAGATTGACACTGATGAGCGCTTTGCAGTTTTCAAGAGCTCTGTGGCCTATGTGGTATGTATCGTCTCCGAGTTCCACTTGTTGGATACCGCTTGCAAAGAAGCAGCCTTGGGGTAGTCCTGCTTGCGGGGAAGTAAGTGCGCTACTATCCACCACTGCTCGTACATGAGGTAGGGACAGGTGAGCTAGTTTAGCACATTCTTCAAAAGCATATTGGCTGACAATGGCCCCTATCGCCAAGTGGCTCCCTCCATTGACAATGTTACCAACCTTCTCTAGCGCACAACATTCGGAGAATACTCGAAAACCAAACTCTACACATCCCGGCAGTTCCGCTACCTGCAGGGAGTAACATCCCTGAAAAACTGCATATCCCAACGTTACGACTGTGTCAGGCAGCTTGACAATTCGCGAAGAGTGGCAATACCGCCATGCTTGCGGGCTGATTATCCGAAAGCCAGCGTCCAAGCAGGCGTGGCGGACTCGCACCGTCGAGTGGAAGGCCTTGGCTTCCAGAATACCTGATTCAGGGACAGGTACTCGAATCGCCTTCGGGCAGTCTTCATACTCAAGCTTCTGGAGAGGCTTGTTGTTCTCCAGACACCGAAAGCATTCGTGCACAATAAGGCAGAAGTGATTGGAATTCCATAGTTCTTCTTGCACAGGGTCTTGCTACGCCACCTGAGTATCCGCATCGAGCAAGGTGAGTTTGCATCCAAACGTTTCAACGGGACTAATGTACGGCAGGTGCTCAGTTAGGTAGTCTTCCAACATGTTCCACGTGTGGTAAATGCTGACCGGGGCCGGTAACTGTATCTCCGTACCCGCCAGCGTGGTGAGGTGCAGTCGAAGGAGGCTGTCTTCTCCCTCATCCATGTGGGGACTGTCTTACTGTTGACAGCCCTCTCCTGTAATCCTGCCGGGCCTCGCCTTGAGCCGACAGGTGGATGGAACCCTGTTGCAGTATCCCTGACACCCGATAGATCTAAGGCAGATCCCGGGATAACAATAAACAAGAGTTACCTATGGGCATCCTACCCAGCAATGTTTCGGACAGCATCTTGGGATACTGCCAGGGGCTCTTATGAACAGCTTTTACCACCGAGGAACACTATGCGTCCTAACCGGGTACCTGCGCAGTCTGTCCTGCCGCCGTGATTGGCGTGTCCTACTGCTGGATAAGTAGCCGCTTCCTACCCCTTGGCTTGGTGAGTAGCGGCAGTATCTTGGGACGCCGCCAGGCTGACCTGCATAGTATTACAGACTCTGGGTACATTTCTGTTGTGACAAACTTATTTCTGCGGTCCTACCTTACTGCCTGCTAGCCGCAGAGGTTTGTGATTTGGTGCGTGCGCTTCTTGCGACGTCCCTTCTGTCTCAGGCAGTTCGACAGTGCAATCAATGAGGCGAAAGTAGTCAATCTCCTCACCGCTCTCTCTCAATCTACGGAAGCGATGGATCCTTTCTAAGTGGCCTCGGGCATGACTTGATTGACGTGCCATTCCCAGTCGCGCACAGTCTGGCTTTGTGCGTCAGTCGCAGTGGAGAGGTATCCGATTTCGAAATGTACCCGCAACAGGGCAAAAGGGGTGATGGTGTACGTTCGGTGCTTGGACAGAAGGTGCTAGCTTTTCCTCGAGATGGTAGTGGTCTGTCACCGAGCGCTTCGCAAACGTTTGCGCTGCTCTTTGCGCAGGCTCTTTTCAAAGGAGAAGCATCCTTCTCCTGTGGCAGAGACGTGGTTTTCTTCTTCTGTATTTTCTTCTTCTGCATTGTCCTCTGCAGTCCGTACTAGTGTTCGGGCAGGTTGTGACATCTCCGCTGCTCATTGAGCTGGGCCCCTCTTCGTCCGGGTCTCCCTGCCTGCGCCGCGTCTCGGTGCTTTTTGACTGTCCAGCGCAGGGTCAGCTATCCCCTTCTTGAGCTTGTGCCACAGCGGAACCTCACGCGGAAGCTTGTCTTGATAAGAGGAGGCAAAGGAGACTGTTTGCCCGAAGCTTGCATCAAGCATTCCCTCTTCATAAGCTGTTGACAGTGTTGGGGTGTCCGCGAGCATCTTCGTTCAAAAACTCCAGCGATGACATAAGGGTTGTCAGCCGCATTGCCCACATTGTGTTTGTATCTTTCCACAGCGGTAAGTGAATTTTCTTGAAGCCCTAGCCTCTCACATTGCGCAATGACCTTCTGCACGATTTGAACTGGGAAGTTTACATGCACGGAGCTCAGGTTTGCCAAGATGCAGGCCTCGCGCAAAGGACATAACGACTGTTTGCATCAGGGCCAGCGAGTTGCGAGTGGGTTCTAATGCTGGAGCCGAGCTGTCTTGTTTTCTTTCCTTGCTTGTTCTGAAGTCCGGCTCTTCTCCTGCTTCGGTTGTCTTTGCCTTACAACTCTTGGCACAGAAGACAGAAGGCCATACAGCCAACACGTTGGGTTCGCACAGAGGGCAAGCTCTGCGTGGTCTGTCTGCTGTGGTTTCTCCTGGCTTGGTTGGAGAAAAGCAAACAGGGCAGCTAGTTGGGCGGGCATGGCACCACAGATGGCGTCGAAGTCTTCCTGGTGTGTTTGATTACTTCTCGGGGCAAGTGTTGAAATTCTACTCCCCTGTCGCTTAGTTCGGCGAGTCTTCTATTGAGGGTGACACGTGGGAGGGCACCGATATGGCGTGTATAGACACTGATAGCGCGAGGGGCCACTCAGTGGGCAGATTGGCATACAATGCAACAGGGGGCGCAATTAGCGTCACCTGTGCTTCTCGTGCAACATGTACAGTCGCTGTAATTGACTGCGTCTGCGCAGCTGCATTCCAAACATATTCTGTTTGTGGCATCGAATGCTTTTGAAAGCGGCACAATTCTTGCGTTGCCTGTTTGTTTTTAAGCCTTGCTGGTTACTCTTTTGCGTTTCCTGACGCAATTGGGTTGCAGCTTGCTTGGCTACACCTCCGGGTGAGCAGCAGAGACGTCACAGACCTGACAGGGATCTGTGCTCACTGTGTGGCAGCGGTGAGGGGTGAGGCCGGGGACGAATTGTGCTGTTAAGTCAGCCTCTGCTCCCGTATGATCCCCTTCTTCGCCGAGGGCAATCTCAATGGCCATTTGCTTCCCAAGCAGTTGTCCTCTAGCTGAGCAAACAGGACTGTGCGTGCTGTCAGGCGATGGAAGAAAACTTGGCTGACCATCGGAACTGATGAGATCAGGATCAGCAGGAGCCAAGCTGCCATCAGGCTCACCAGTGACGTGGGGCTGCTTGTCAGCCGGAGTGACAGCTGCAGGGCGCCAATAGCATTCTTCCTGTAGCATTCCAGGCTCCGGGGGTAGCAACAGGGAGGAGCTCTCGATTTAGTATCGGCTCATTCCTCCATGCATCGTAAAAGTAGATTTTGCGCAAAGCTTCGAACTGGTACCGCCTGGTTGGCCATGTCACTTTTGCCAGGCGGATAGCGAACAGTGCTACCGACCGTGAAGCGTGAGCCGCCAGCTTTGCTGACCGCATGAAGCAAGCGCCATGCGCCAGGATGGCTGGTGTCTACAACGATGAGCCAATCAGAATTGGCAAATCCGTCTGCAAGCCAAACAGGAGTCCGCTGCCATGGAGTGGGTGGGTTGGATTCGGGAACTGGTTTCGTTCACCTTGTGAGAGGCAGCATTGTTTTGTGAGAACCAGCCTGAGGCGTCTCACCTTCCCATCATGACATTCCACCAGGCACTGGTCCTTCCCACAGGGGGGTGTGGCTCGGTGGCTTTGAGAAAGGCCGCAGTTGCTGCTTGCACATCTATGTGGTCAAGTTAACGACCCCTCGACTGCTGCTGGTGCGCAAGGTGCAAGCCATGGAGGAGCGCGGCTATGACTTGCGAGGCACCCTCCAGACTGCTGACCTCCGGCAATACAATGCAGCACTGTCCCCAAGCGGCCAGCTTTGCTGTTGCCCTATACACAGCCGCCCGGCAAGATAATGGGCACATCGTTTCGATGGCCTCCAGCCTTGCGCTGGCCCTCCGATCTGGCAGATCTACCTTGGCAGTAGCAGGTGTCTTTGGTGCGGGCAAGACTAGATCCCTGACCGCTTTGGCCTTAGTGACCTAGAAGAAACTGCTAAAGTAGTGGGCCACAGGCCATTGGGGAGTAGCTGGTTTCGCCCGGAGAAGGTCAAAGCCACGTCTTCGTTCGCTTGTCAGTTACAGTCCACCTACAAAGACCTCTCCAGAGTGGATCTGGATCTCCCGGAAGGACTGCTGGTGGGTCTAGGATATGCAGCTACCAGCCCGGACAGCCCGCTCGACTTCCGACAGGCGCAAAATGCGGCCGAGAGATCGGGAGTCGCAAGCCCGCACTGCTGGAGTTTAATGTTGCCAACGAGCGCAAGGGTTGCCCAAGAAGTGTACGAGCCGTTAATAGGAATTCAATATCCCATGTTGCGCAGCCGAATGGGAGACACTTGGCAAATAGGTACCACCTCCATTCGAGAGGATCACTGGATTGCCTCAGGCCTACGATTTGTCCACTGGTGCCATGCTTCGCCCAATGTGCAGGCAAGGCAAAACCCAAAGAATGACCCCACAGTACGAGTGTATCAACATCTCGAAGACCAACTTACCAAAGCAGGAGCTGACACCGATGACATCTTGGCCCTTACAACCACCCGGGAAGGGGCATTGCCGGCAAGAAGGCTAATGCAGAGACTGCAGTCAAAGTTGCAGGCGCCACGGCCAAGCATTGCATCGTCATTCACGGGGTGTCAACCTTTCTCAGTGGCGAAGGGCACAACCTAGATTATGACCAGGAGTGCTTCACACGAGCAAATGTGGCATACAGCCGAGCCACTGACCTTACCATCCTAGCATGTCCATTGAACATGCAAGGGATGCCTGGGGCCCTGCAAGTCCTAGCAGCCCTCCTGCATGGTGTCCAAACGATATATACCTATGACAGCAACAAAGAGCCCGATATTTTAGGCTCCTTACAGCCACGCAGGTTGCGCAAGCCACGACATTCTTCCAGCAGGCGCTTCTGCCCCACCCAATGTGGCTCGGCCCTCTACCGGTCTGTCTCGCAGAACACCATCACGGCAAGGTGAGGCGCTTACGCCTCGTCTTAGCTGCACTCACGCACTTGACCAAGGCGGAAATTGCTAGCCTAAGAGAAGGGCCCCACCTGCCTGGTGGTACGGTCTTGCATGACCTCGTCTATGGTTATGCAGTTGATGCTTCGCTTGAGCCAGAGTGGCTGGTCATAACAGATGGGCAGCAGCCAGGACGTTGGCGACTTCTCCACAATACCTCTGGCCCAGGGCAACGATGCAGCGTAGGAAGCTCCCTGCGCTGTCAACCAACGCCGAGCACACGTGAATAGCGCAGCGCACAGGATTATACTTTCGAAGCACTGCACCGGGTGTACTTCTACGACGCATGGAGAGTGCAGCCAGTCCTGGATACCCCAGAATCCGAACTTGTCCTGCCGCCGCAACCAGGCCTTTTAGTGCATGGCTGTTACTGGCCTCGGCCAAGTTTGACACCTGATGTCCTCTCTGTCTCTGATCGTGACCCAGACAAAGAGGAACATGAAGTGCAAGAGGAACAATCGCTGTCCTCTCTTGCGGCGACAGATGCTGCGATGGCTGATGAAGACGCAAATGAAGCAGTCTCAGTCCACAGCTCCTCCTCCGAGTCGCCCACTATCCCGAGCACGGAGCAACCGGAGGAAGACGACGCACAGATGGAAGATGATGATAGTGCTAACATCTCCTCTGCAGAAGAGGGTGATTGCCTTAGCAATCGTCCGGCCCTTCCTGACGCATGTCCCGCACAAGATGAAATGCTGGAGGCAGAAGATGACGCAAGGAGCGAGTACCCCCCACAGGACGTGGACCCCCCAAGTAGCAGCCCCACATCGCACTCTTCTGAGTCCCCAATCAAACGAAGACCTAAGGCTAGTGCCGGGCGAGCTCAGTCCAAAAAGTTGCGGAAATCACTTGCTCCAACATCCAGACAACCACTCGGCAGCATTCCTGAACATGAGCAACCACCGGCCACACCGTCAGACCTAGCCAGTCGGAATGCTCACAGGCAGGAGGCTCCCGTTTGCAGGAACCCTGAGACACCACCTGACGGAGGAGATCTCCTATATAGGCCTGGTTGATTTCATCTGGAATGTCTACAAAGGAGGAGCCATGGAGTGCTTGTTCTGTCACCCTCCTCCAGAGGAATGCACGGACGAGGCGATTAATTTGCTTGTTGGAAATAGCAAGCCTCGCCATCGGCCATTCTCTAGGCAGGTCACTATAGATCTGTAATGAGGGGAGCGGCGCCCTTTGCCTGTCAGTTTCTCTGGCCGTTCGAGCCGCATTTTGATAGTCGTATAGGGCCTGCATGGCTCTCTGCTCGGGTATAAGTGAAGCCTTTGCTGCTCCCCTGTCCAACCTCTTCGCTTTTGTGAAGAGTGGGCATCCAGCATGCCCCTTCATCACTCACAAACAGCTCGCCCTTTATGCAAGCCCACGCTTCTGGCAGTATGGTCTCCTTGCTTTCATCGCAAGGTGCTGTTCCTTTGATAATCAACACAGACACCAGGGTACAGGAACAGCCCAAGCAGTGGAAGGGAAATCACAGACAACAAAGGAAAAAGATGTCGATGCCCTCACCTTTATGCGCACTGTCATCATGTCCTTTGTTAGGGGAATGGAGCATGGTGAGCAGACGCTACCCACCAATGACCTCTTTGTCTATCTACCTGTACAGATCCTGCCTGACCTGGTTGTAGCCATGGAGCGGCAGGGCTTCACGCCCGCGGAAGTGAAGGGGGGCTATGGATACCGACCAATAGAAGAGGGTGCTGAAGACAACCCCCTGCTCGTGGTGGGAGTGCACACTAAAGACATTGCTTACGACCGATACCCCCGAATGCCGGATACTTCCTGGGCTGAAAGAGCTTACTCTAGTGGTGCCCTTGACCCGTCTTTGGGACAAGCTTTCTGGTTCCCCTCCCTTCTGCAGCTGAGGCTGCGCATCGAAGTCCCCTTGTGGAGAGACCTGACAACTGCCAAACACTCCACTGCTGACTTGCCTGCAGAAGAAGACTCTGCCTCTGACGCTACCGGGTCAGCTGAACGGTCGCCTAGACTTGCTCTCCCGGTGCCAGTGGGGATTGCTGAACCACCAGAAGATGGCACTGAGGAAGCCACAGAGGACGAGGACACGGCAGCTGAACCCAACTATGCCTTTGCCAAGGGATATGGACGGTTTGGCATAGGTTATGCTAGACTAGCAACGGCGCTTGGCAATTTCGAGCAAGGGAACATCGAAGCAGAAAGTGCAGTAGTAGCTCAGTGGCTGACCTCCGGGCTACGGGTTGCCATGTCCCGCACAGGGTGGAATCTGCTGTCTCCCCGCTTTATGCTGACCAAAGTCCCTGGTGTTGTCCTCAGTGACTACTACTGCCATGGATATCCTTTCACTCCTAAGATGGCAGATCGCCCATACAACCAATATGGCCCACATCTCTACTCCGAAGATCGATGGGATCAGCTCTGTACATGGCTCACTGGGAACTCCAACTTTAGAATTCAACTCGCGGGCCACAAGCAGGCGCTTAGGGACCACATGGGCTACAGTCAAGAAGCCTCCGACCCAAGTAATAAAGCTCGCCGAACTGTCCCCCCTCCAGGAGCGGGAAGCTCCTCGTCTGCAGCAGGGTCTTCCTGGCACAATAGGCCTCCCCCATCGCCTTCGCCCTATGGGTGGTCCTATGGGTGGTGGCAGTAGGGTAGTCGACAGTAGGGGTCCTCCCACACAGCAACCGTCTCCTCGTCGCTCGACCACCTTCTCCATAAGATGGGTGGCCTTAGCCACCCTCTTTCTTGTGGCCTAATTGTCATCATAGTTTTCGCAATGGCTACATATCCGTTATCTCAGTTGTTTGGCTCAAGCAAATCGAGCAAACACGCTCGAACTACCGCCTACGCGACAATGCCGCCTCACCAAGACCGTTATGAGGTCAGCCTCGAGTTGGTTACAATAGCAGGTACGGAATATGCAATGCAAGCAGACCTCTCCATTACGAGGATGTGGCAGAGCTGGAAGACGACATTCTTTGCTTTCTGCCGACAGTCTCTGATTTAGATGTCTTCGGCTGTGAATTGGATTTGCTCGACCTTCACACGCAGCAACCCCTGCCAGAGGCATTCCACACGGTGCTGCAACGACCGCAACTGCAAATTGTAGTTCGTCCCTGCGTGGCAGACGGACATTCCATCTGGCAGTTCCAGAAAGACGGAAAGGAAAGCTACCCCAAAGCTGTACGTGTTCCGGCCAACCCGCGTGGGGAAATTGCTGACAGAGCCTTTCACGCTGCACCCTCGCTCCGGCACGTAGAAGTGGCAACGGGCATTCAACATGTAGGAATTGCGGCCTGGCAGAGTTGTCAGCAACTGCAAATTGTCCTCAAGCAGTCGGCAACTGTCGCACGCATGCGCTCCAATAGCTACAAAATGCTTTGTGAGAGCGAGTGCGGTGATTCCCGTAGAGCTAAGGTCCTAGCTTGCAGTGCTGACCCTCGGGGGGATGGAAGCTCACTCAAGGTGAACTCAGCAAGGTTAATACACCCTTGGAAGAGGTATTGCCCAAACTTGGCTTCGCTGTTAAACCTATTTGCAACCCCTTCCGATGCAATCACCCATTGCAAGGAACAGCATTCCGCAAAGGCTTTGTATCCAAAATCTCGACAACCCGGAGCCAAGACACTGTTTAGTAGTTTGCAGTCACCGAAGACGTTGTCGGAAATGCCTACAACAGTGGCCGGCAGTTTGACAATGCGGAGCTGTCGGCAATTTTTGCCAAGCCTCTGCTCCAATGAGCCTGGTGCCTAACTCTACACTGACGTGTCTCAGACGTGGAACCCCTGCAAAGGCTCCTTCTGGGGCGATTTCTTTGGGTTCACAGGGACATGAACGGCTAGCGGAATATGATGGATAGGGCAACCCTCAAGTTGTTCTTAAGATGGCAGGACAACACTGCAGTTCTTGAAGACAATGGTGCATGGCATGCCTTGCTGTAGCTTGTCCCAGATTGGGTCCTCTAGGTATGTCTGTGTGGCAGTTTGTAGAAAGTCGATGGAGCACCCAAACACTTTGAGATCAGTAACAGAGGCCAGATAGTCCATGACCTGGTCCTCTAGATCCTCAAATCGGTCAAACTTTGCAACACTGAGAGAAACCTTGAAAGTCACTCCCGAAAGCGTGGTCAGCATCAGGGAGCATTCCATAACCGGCTCCATTTCAGGGGGAGTGCTGATCATGGATGAATCGTCGAGCTCCATGTGGCAGACTATTTGCAATTATTGTTTGAGCCAAAAGTGTCTAGTCTGCTCATGGGCTGTTCCTAAGGCCAGGGATGTTTTCTGAAGACAGATGCTAAGGCGCCCACCTTGAGCTTCTCATGGACTGGCATGATATTAGGAGTACTCGTGGTATAGCTCCTCGTCAAAAGCGTCCGAATCGGGTCCTTCCGCAGGGAGCAGTTTCAGCCACAGGGGTTTTTCAAATTTGTCACACATAAAGAAGGCATTGTGCTCTGCCTGCACCCACTGTTCAATGTCACCCCAATCCAGGGGGGTAAATCGTTGCAGTTGCTCACACCCGCAGAATGCACGGTTGCCTGTGTCACTGAGCTCCGTCGGGATGACAACTTCTTGCAGTACAACACAATCAAGGAAAACTTCTTTGCCAATTTGTGTGAGTCGTGGCGGAAGCCACATACAATTTAAGGCTACACAGTGGGCAAATGTGGCAGAGAGTAGAGCTGTGATTTCTGTGCCCATGAGGTTGACCTCCACAAGTTTTTTGCAATTTTCACAGGCCCGCGGCCCAATATTGTGGAAGTCGCTCGGCAAACAGAGCTGTTCAATGCCTGCGCCACAAAATGCACCTTCAGGCAGCGCTCGAGGTTTGTTAGCATGGTCCATGTCAAAGATGATGGTTGCAAGCGTGAGGCAACTCTCGATTGCATATTTGCCCAGCTGTGGCCCTAGTAACTTGTGACCGAGGGTGGAAGCTTAGTGTGGACCTTTGCAACACCAATGTTGAGGAAATTCCGGAATTCACCTTTGTGCACTGCACTAACCTTAGAGAAGTCCTTCTTCCGACTGCTCTCCATACAATCCGAGTCAAAGCCTTTATGAACTGTGCAGCCCCAGTTGAGCTTGCCATCCCGCCCTTACTAAGATACATTGGAAGTAGGGCTTTCTTGGATTGCACTGTTTTTAGAGGCTTGCCAAAATGCCAGGAAGGCACAAATGGCGAGGAGTCTATGCTGAAGAAAATGCTTTCGCCATTTGTCCTGCTATAAGATGGCCACCCTGGCTGCATATGATCCCGGACATGGGATATACCCCTGGTCTTGGATGAAAACAAGCCTTTCCGGCCACAGCTATCGCGGTCTCACAGTCACTCATTAAGAGTCTGGGCGCACACCTTAGCGCGAGTCCAGGGTAGGCCAGAAGCCACACCAGGCCAAATTCCATAGGGGAGCTGAGGATCATCGCAAAACAAGCCTTCCTCCGACAAGCGCAAACTGCGGCAGAGAGATCAGGAGTTGCGGGGCCACACGGCTGGAGCTTAATGCTGCCAACGAGCGCAAGAGTTGCCCAAGAAGTGTATGAGCCGTTAATAGGAATTCAATACCCCATGTTGCGCAGCCGAATCGGAGACACTTGGCAAATTGGTACCACCTCAATCCGAGAGGATCAACGGATTGCCACAGGCCTACGTTTTGTCCACTGGTAGCCCGGACGGATTAGGGCCCGTCATGAGGCATGGCAGTAAGAGGGGGAGGTGGACTCGAGAGGGTCCGGGGGGGACGTTAAGCGGCAATATAGCGCAGGGGAGTTGCTGAAGGCCCCCGTCCCTAACGAACCGTGAATGAACACGGTACCTTCGCACCCCCTAGTCGGCGTGAGTTGACATGTTGGGTGGCCCCACATGTCACACCCTCGTTTGTGTTTGCGCACATCCTTGGGTGATCGCGCGGTCTCCGGTTCGCCGGACGCCGATCGGTACTCACGTGGTATGGGATCGACGGGTCCCACCTCACCTGGTGTCTAGGTTGGCCACAACCTCTGATGACATCGGGGAACAGGCAAGGTCGGTGAACCTCTGAGGGATTCTTTCTCGAGGAGGGGTCAACGGGGCAACCCGTTGGCTAACGGTCAATATTCATCGTGGGTAGCCAAGCTCACGGTGGACAAGACCGTCGGTTCCTCCCTAACTGTGTTAGGGTCCTGTCGCGAGACAGGTGTACCCCACTGGGGTGCATGGGATCGCTAACGACTGGGTCACCGACCGGTCCACTCTCTCCTTTGAGAGTGGGCTCAATGTACAGTCTGGCCACAGTGAGGACTGTCTGCGGGCAGTTCGAGCTGTGCTCCGTTGGGACCGGGGACACAGAAAAGGTGTCTAAGTCTAACCGCTCCTTCTTTGGTTGGACTTCTCCTGACCTTCGCTTTGCCTTCTGAGGCCTCCTTGCGTTGGTCGGGAGTCTGGGAACCTTCGGGGGCATCATGCGCGGGTTGGTCCTTAGATTGATGGTGATCATCTTGCGTGGTGGCTTCTTGGTTTCCGTTTCCACGTCCCTGTAGTGGTGATCATCTCGGGTGAAATGAATGGGTTCCCTTCGCGGTCCCCACGTCACTCGTTGGTGAGTGGATCCACTCGGGAAATGAATGGTTTCGGTTTCCTCGTCACCCGGTGAGTGGATCCATCGTCCTAGGATCGACCGTCGCGTGCATGGTGTGGAAAGGGGAGCGTTTCTGGCTGCGCCAAGTGTGTCGCTTGGTTGAGGTCGAGCACTGCTCTCTCCCTTGCGTGTCCTTGCACTTGGAGGCCAAAGCTCTCAAGCGGCCATAACTCGTCCAATCTGCAGGCAAGGCAAAACCCAAACAACGACCCTACGGTAAGAGTGTACCAATGCCTCGAGGACCAACTTGCTAAAGCAGGCTCTGCCACGGAAGATATCCTGGCCCTTACAACCACTCGAGAAGGGGCCACGAACCTACGCAATTATTTCTCCATTGCCGACAAGAAGGCGAATGCAGAGACTGCAGTCAAGGTGGCAGGCGCTACAGCCAAGCATTGTATCGTCATTCACGGTGTGTCAACATTCCTTAGTGGTGAAGGACGCCACTTAGATTATGATCAGGAGTGCTTCACACGAGCGAACGTGGCATACAGCCGAGCCACTGACCTCACCATTTTAGCATGTCCATTCAACATGCAAGGAATGCCTGGGGCCCTGCAAGTCTTAGCCGCCCTCCCACATGGTGTCCAAACAATATATACCGATGACAGCAACGACGAGCCTACTGTCTTCGGCGCAGTGGACCTTCGAGTCACTCAGGTTGCGCAAGCCACGTCATTCTTTCAACATGCGCTTTTGCCCCATCCAATGTGGCTCGGACTCCTGCCGGTCTGCCTCGCAGAACACCATCACGGCAAGGTTAGGCGCTCACGCCTCGTCTTAGCCACGATTACGCACTTGACCAAAGCGGAAATCACCAGCCTCGTAGAAGGGCCCTACCTGCCGGGTGGGACAGTCTTGCATGACTGTTTATGGTCACGCAGCTGATGCTTCGCTTGAGCCTGAGTGGCTAGTCATCACGGATGGGCAGTTGGAGACTCCTCCACAACAGCTCTGGCCCAGGGCAAAGGTGTAGCGTGGGAAGCTCCCTACGCTATCAACCAACGCCAAACACACGTGAACAGCGCAGTGCGCAAGACTGCACCTTTAAAGCACTGTACAGGGTGTATTTCTACGATGCATGGAGAGTGCAGCCAGACCTTGTCCTTCCGCCGACACCAGGCCTTTTAGAGCATGGCTGTTACTGGCCTCGGCCAAACCAGACGCCTGAGGTCCTCTCCGTCTCCGACCGTGACCCAAGCAAAGAGGAACAATCAGTGCAGAGAATCGCCGACCTCCCCTGCGGTCGCAGATGCGAATATGGCTGAGGAAGACACCAACGATGTAGTGTCAATCCACAGTTCCTCCTCTGAGTCGCCCACTATACCGAGCACAGAGCACCCTGAGGAAGCCGATGAGCATATGGCAGTGCTGAAGCTAGCACCTCCTCAGCAGAAGAAGAGGGTGATTGCCTTAGCAATCGTCCTGCCTCTCCTAATGCATCTCCCGAGCGAGATGAAATGCTGGATGCAGAAGATGATGCAGGGAGCGTGCTGCCTCCACAGGAAGTGGACCCCCAGAGTTGCAGCCCCACATCACAATCATCGGAGTCCCCAATCAAACGAAGACCAGGGTCCAAAGCCAGTACTGGGCGAGCTCAATCCAAGACGTCACGAAAATCACCTGCTCCACCATCGAGGCAGTCGCTCGGCAGCATTCCTGAACATGGGCAACCACCGGCCACGCTGGCAGACCTGGCCAGTCAGAATGCTCCAAATCCGTCAGCTCCTGCCTGCAGGAATCCTACGACACCACCTGGCCGCCCTGAAACTGGGCAAGAGCGCACATCTGAGATGACTGAAATCGACATTGCCGGTGATCAAGAGAATACAGACTGTGGAGGCACGGCCGACACTGATCTCCAATTGGAATCCGAGCAGAGAGCCATGCAAGTACTCTACGACTATTAACAGGCGGCTCGAACGGCCAGCAAAACTGCCGGCCTTTGTGAAGATTCCAGATGAAATCAACCAGGCCTACATAGGGGATCTCATCCGTATAAGTGAAGCCTTTGCTGCTCCCCTATCCAGCCTCTTTGCTTTTGTGAAGAGTCCCCTATAAGCCAGCCTCGCTGCCCCTCTGTCTAACCTCTTCGCTTTCGTTAAAAATGGGCATCCGGCATGTCCCTTCATCACGCACAGACAGCTCGCTCTCTATGCAAACCCCCGATTCTGGCAATATGGTCTTCTGGCCTTCATCGCTAGGTGCTGTTCCTTTGATAATCAACATAGACACCTGAGTCCAGGTCCAGCAAATGGAGAGGAAGAAAAATCACAAACGACAAATGAAAAAGATGTTGATGCCCTCACCTTCATGCGCACTGTCCTCATGTCCTTTGTTAGGGGCATGGAGTATGGCTAGCAGACATTGCCTACCAATGACCTTTTCGTCTATCTACCAGCACAAATCCTGTCTGACCTGGTCGTCGCCATGGAACAGCAGGGCTTCACGCCTGCGGAAGTGAAAGGGGGGTTATGGACATCGGCCAAAAGAGGAAGATGCAGAGGACAATCCCCTGCTTGTGGTGGAAGTGCGCACCAAGGATATTGTTTATGACCGGAACTCCCGAATGCCGGACACGTCCTGGGCAGAAAGAGCCTATTTTAGTGGTGCCCTTGACCCGTCTCTGGGACAAGCTTTCTCGTTTCCCTCCCTTCTGCAGTTAAGGTTGCGTATCGAAGTCCCCTGTGGCGAGATCTGACTACTGCCAAACACCCCAATGTCGACCTGCCTGCAGAAGAAGATTCAGCCTCTGACACTGCTGGGTCAGCTGAACGGTCGCCTAAGCTTGCCCTCCCCGTGCCAGTGGGGCTTGCTGAACCGCCGGAAGTTGGCACAGAAGAGGCCACGGAGGACGAGGATGTGATGGCTGAACCCAACTGTACCTTTGCCAAGGGATATGGACGCTTCGGCATGGGGTATACCCGATTAGCACGGCGCTTGGCAACTTCGAGCAAGGAAGCATAGAAGCAGAAAGTGCCATTGTGGCTCAGTGGCCAACCTCTGGGCTACGTGTTGCCATGGCCCGCACAGGATGGCATCTGCTTTCTCCCCGCTTGATGTTGACCAAAGTCCCTGAGTGCGTCCTCAACGACTACCACCATAAGGGATGTCCCCTCACTCCGAAAATGGCAGATCGCCCATACAATCAATATGGCACACAACTCTATACCAAAGAACGATGGGATCAGCTCTGTGCATGGCTCACCGGGAACCCCAATTTCAGGCTTCAACTCAAGGATCACAAGCAGGCACTTCGAGACCACATGGGATAAAGTCAAGAAGCCCCTGACCCGGGTAATAAAGCTCGTCGAACGGTCCCCCCGACAGAATCGGGAAGTTCCTCGTCGGCAGCCCTCCCCACCGCCCTCGCCCTACGGGTGGTCCTATGGCTGGTGGCAGTAAGATAGTTGACAGTGGGACTCATCCCGACCAGCAACCGTCTCCGAGTGGCTGGATCCCTAGAAGGTGGGTGGCCTTAGCCACCCTCCTGCTTGCAGCTTAATCGTCATAACAGGGTTCGCAAAGGTTATGTCTTCAGTGTCTCTGTACTTGGCTCAAGCAAGCATAGTAACCAAGTTCGAGCTGCCGCCCACGCGACCATGCGGACTCCCAAAGACCGTTTTGAGATCAACCTCGAGTTGGTTACCATAGCAGGTGCGGTATATGCAATGCAAACAGACCTCTCCCAGCATCGTCAAACTGCCTGCCACAGTGGCAGGCATTTCCGATAATGTCTTCCGTGATTGCAAGCTACTAAACAGCGTCGAGGCGCAGGGTTGCTTGGACTTTGGGTGTGAAGCTTTTGCGGAATGTTGTTCCTTGCATGCATCGGAAGGGGCAGCAAATGTGTTCAATAGCGAAGCCAAGTTGGGACACTACCTTTTTCAGGGGTGTATCAATCTCGCGGAGGTTACCTTAAGTGAGTCTCCATACCCCCGAGAGTCAGGATTGCAAGCTAGGGTTGGGGAGTTAACGCCGGGCTGTTTCAGCTCCACAGGAATCACTGCACTTGCTCTCCCAATCCGTGCCCCTTTGGCTCAAGCCATTTTGGCTCAAGCCCTTGGCTCAAGCCGTTGAGCTAGGAGGTTCAAGACGACTTCTTAAAGAGAAGAAGTTTTCTCCGGGCCGGTGCGCGTAGTTAGGTTCTTCTTAGTCTGTGCTTAAGGTTTTTGCTTTGAGCATTCTCATTTTGTTTGCAATTGTGTGTTGTCCTTGGACACCGTACAATTTCAAGTGGGGTCCTTAGACTCCATTTGATTGCAGTTTTGGCCGTCTTTCCTCACAAGCACACTCGAAGGGTGTCCTTAGACACCATTCGATCTTTGTTACAGGCTTTATTTGTCTCCAAGGATGGTTTCTAAAGAAGTCTCTTGCACGATTTCTCAATTTATCTATGATGATATCCTCGATTCATTTGAGGCAAAAGGGATTTTCTCACAGCTCAGCAGACTTTCTTTAGCTGCTTCACCTCGCATCTTTTTTCTCTGTCGTTTTCCTAGCATGATCAACACAGTCCGTTTTAGCCGAAATCTTTTCATAGTTGGTGAAGATGAGTACAATAATGTCTGTGCTGCCGCTTCTGGAAGTCATCCAATAGACATTGTCATTTATGGAATACAAAGTCGATTGCAAGATATCATTTTGCAACTCTACCACTCAGGCTCTCAACTACGACATGTGCTTCTTTTTCATGAGTGCACTTTGAGTGCTACTTGTGTTGACCTAACGATTGGGGTCTGCACTTCGCTAAAAAGACATCGAGCTCACATACAGCGAATTAGCAAATACAAAAGCTTTGAATTTGCACAAAATGGAGGCTCGCGCACCTTTACCAAAGCTACATATTTCGTTGCACTCAATGCCATTCGTAATGTAAATAGCTTTGAAGTCTTCTCGCCAAGTCTGGAATATACAGAAACATGGCTGTGTTCCAGCAAGTCCTTCACGTCACAGATCCAAGCTGCAATTACTGCCGTGCCTGGAGTCTTTCGGTTTCGTGTTTACACGCATGACCCCCCTCTCCATACAGAGCTTGGAGCGACGGACCGATGCTGTGTCACTTTTGGCATTGCTGAATCAGAAGTTCAAACAGTGACTGATTCCCTGGTGTCGATCTATGCTTGTCTCAGTCAAGAAGTTGCCTCCTCCGCTCAGCAAGACCTCCAAAGAGTGATTCCACTCTTTTGGAATGTACGTCCTAGTGATGCCCCTGCTTTCTATTGCTTTCACACTGTCACCTTTTTAGATATCAGATCTTGCACGCAAGAGGAAAGATGGCAACTTCAGAGCATTTTGATTGACATGAATATTCCATACTATATCCAAAAAAGACTGCTCTTGGTCATCTATGCTGAAGGAACTGAACTTGAAAACTTTAGGCTCAGAACCTTCCAAGAACAGATTAAGATTCCATTCGGCAAAGAAGAAGGCAGCCTGCAATGTTCTTTCACCGCGGGAACCGATGAAAACCTTTGGACTGTTGATTTTGGTACGACAGGAAGTGACACTCACGAAGCCTTTCAGATTGAGGATGATGGATCTCTTATGATGAAAGATGGGATCGTCGATGTCGATTTTAGTAAGAAGCTACAAAAAGTCTTGGGAGCTATACAGATCCGACCTGCTGTAGTACATGTCCAAGACAAAGGCCAACAGAAAGTTGTTGCCTTTTATGCATCACCTACGTTGTTCCCACGAATACCTAGCACTTTCATTGACCACAAGGCTAATAAAAGAATTGTCCACTACAAGCAACCTGATGTCCATACCACTGAAAGGACCTCCAACATTTATGTTAAAGAAACCAAAACTGATCACCACGTTGGTGCACATAATAAAGGACTATGTCAAGGTGCTCGACTTAGTGGATTCTTCCCTCTGCCAGGTAACAGCATGTCACGTAGAAGATTTGGACAGTTACAAGTTTTTAGCTTTGAAATTGGCAAGAGAGATGTAGCTGTTGATCTCCTTGATGAGATTGTTCCCATTTGCTTTGTTGAAGCTGAACTCTCTATCAAGGAGGCCTCTTACCTTCTTGATATTCTAATGAAACAAAGGCATCTCCTTGACCATCATACTATTTTCCTCGAATGCACTGCCACAAAGCCACCAATCCAGCTGCATAAAGAAGATGTTATCACTACCTTGCCGGAGCATGAAAGTATTATTCACTGCCAAATTGAACCTGGTCAGAAGCTACAAGTACTTCAACCACGTTTTGAAAGAGGCAAGGTCTCACGGTGCCTCAATAATGCACTTGAGCTCAGTGTCTATGACCGCGCGAACCTTATTCTCTTCTTACCGGGTCAAATGGACATTCATGATGTCTTTGGGAAAGCACCTGTTGGCCGTGTCCTGTCAATTTGGTACAACAATCACTTGTCGCACCAAAAACATGATACGAAGCCTGCTGCAACAAAGCAGTCGGCAAATTTTACTGGCAGCAGCCCCCAATGTAGCATAAATGCCCAAATAGATACCACTTTCACTGGCGAATGTCGTGACAACAAACAATCGCCTGCTCGTTCGATACCATCTTCATCTGATCACAATCAAGATGCAGTCAGTCCTTTACAGACTGAAATTGATGCAACGGGGTCTATATCCCATGAAGAAGAAATAACACCAGAACAGAATTCTGACTCTTTGTTCAAAGATGGTGATGAACATCAAGCCGCAAATCGAGGAAGTCAGGTTAGTCCAGCATCTCCCTTGCGTCAAAATTCTGGAACACCTGCATGTCAACTGGCAAGCAAAGCATACGTTCCCAATATCCAATATGACCCCTATTCAGTAAACCAATCAATGCAAGTTGATGAAGGCTCTGCCTTGCGCTTCGCTCACAGAGAGGTAAAGCAAGATGGTGCCAAACATCCAAAAGGAGTGCAACAATCCCAATCATACTCTACCGAGAGTCGCCAAGCTAAAGAGCTCCCTGAAGAAAAGGTTATTGTTCCCTTTTCCTTCAAAGACAGTACATCGGACAATGAAGCCTCACAGCTTTCGACAGATTCGTTCTGTGAACAGGTATACCAAGATTTACAACAACAATTAGAAGACGATCCAAAGAAAGAAACAGGCCATAGTGCCCTCTTGACCGAGTCAAAACACACTGTTGAAGTGATTACAGACAGAAAGCCATCCACAAAAAAAAAAGCACAAGTGACACGCGCCAACAGCCAGTCAAGAAACCTGCTGCAAAACCTACCCCCAAACGAGGTGATGGCCTTAGTCATCGTCTTGTAAAACGGGGAATCAATGCACAACATGCCTCCGATTGTGATACTAACCGAAACCCAATGAATGGAGTTCTCCAAAACAAACGTCGACAATCTTATACACAACAGATACAGCAGATGATCAGCCAGGATGTCTCCTTGCAAAACATGGATTTTCAGGATGAAGATATTCAACGAGCAGTCTCCTTGTATGAGAATCTCAATGCCACTGCTTGTTACTATACGGCTGCACTGCGCATTGTATCCAAGGCAAATTGGAACAAACAAGTAAACTTTGAAAATCACATTGGTCACAGAGCAATGGTTGCGGTAGCCAAAGGATGGACTTGTGCATCCTATCTACCGAATGATGATTTTGATCACTACCACTTAGCATTGGCCATGTCGACTCTACCCAAAGATACTCATATGGACCTGCTGAGAACATATGAGTCCATTGTCGCGATCATTCCGCCTCCCTTTCATGATTTACTCGGATCTAGAGTCTCGTTTACCTGCCTGAGTTGTCATAGAATTGCTGAGCACAATGTTGCTACATTCATTGTCACCGCTTTACCGACGGGACTTTTGCTACACATTGCCTTCTTTGAAGCTGCCTTTCCATGGTCAGAACATCTTTTGCCCATTGGACGTGATAATGGAAGAAATGCCGGTCAAGAATGTCAAGAATGTGCCAGTAACTTTAATTGGGCCACCATCTCTTGTTCGCCCTGCCGGCTGGTGTGGCTGCACTTTCAACGAGAGAGGCAGCCACTTGCAACTGACTACGAAAAGCTCCTTGACAAAGATACCTTCCAATCAAGTGGGCAGATTTGGCAATGTATTGCATTAGTCATTCATCAGGGTCCAGACCCACTAAATGGTGAACAGCAACCCTGTGAGCACTTTTACGTGTTAGAGCATGAAAATGTCAATTCCACAACGCTGAAGTATGATAATGCTACTGGACTGAGTCAACTAAGTGTCTCACAAATCAAAGCAGGTGATCGAATTTGCGGTATCCTGTATCGACATGCGACAATTTCGAGTACATGGTCCCACACGCGACCTCCGAAGCGAATGTCGAATATAGTGCGTGGCAAAGACTCCAAACGTGCCAAGAACAAATTTGGGCAGCGAGAAGTGAGTGCACCCAAAAGAAAACAGGCTATCAAAAGGACCATTGATGTTGGAAATCGAACAGATACTATTGGCCTTGTTCCTATTAGTATGAACGAACTCCAAGCTACCTACATTCCGGAGAAGCTATGCCCACCGCCACCCGGTGATGCAACTATTCCTGCGGAGCAACTTAAAGCAGTTGAAACATCCTTGTCGCAGTCTTCACAGGCGGATCACCTTGCATCGCCTGCCTCTCCAATTGATCAACCCATGCAGAGTTGCGAATCCAATCCACCATACGCTGTTCTGAGTATGTTTGATGGTTGCGGGTCGTCATTAGACATCCTGATTGAGAAGTTTGGCTATCGCCCCAAAGTCTGTGCGCTGTGTGAAAGGGATGAAACGCTCAGATATTTGGTTGCAGAAAAGCATGGAATCTCCGTCAATGTGCAGTGGATACATAGCCTCAAAGGAGGTATCTTCCTCTATGCGAATGATGTTGACATTCTCTTTGATGATGGAGCAAGAATCTTAAGAGAGTTTGTCACTTTGAGTGACTGTTGTCATGTTTTTGTTATTGGAGGCAGTCCCTGCACTGACCTCACCTATGCGGGTCAGGAACATGGACGCTTAGGCATTTGTGGCCCCGATAGCGTCTTTTTCTTTACGATGCATCTCGCGCTATACCTACTTGGTACAGTCCTCCCTAAGACACACATTCGTTTTCTCATTGAGAATGCAGGTTCTATGCATTATGATCACTTTTCCTTCATCAGAGCCTGCCTTGGCCTAGCACACATTACACGGGACAAGATGACGTGGTGTACTTCTAAAATATCACCAGCTAAAAGACTCCGTCTCTTTTTCCAAAACAATATTCTACACGACACGGTTGACTCTCAAGCCTTGTGCCAAGAAGACTTACAATGGCCGGCTGACTGGAAACCACTGTCCATCCATGACAAAGGGAAGTTTCGTGATGTTTTTATCAAACCCTTCATGCGACCCCTTGAAGTCCTCAGTGACACTGCACTTCGTTACAGCTGGACCAGTTACCATCCTGCAGCGTTACTGTGGAGAACATCGTACTGGCACACACATGAACGGTTTGCTGTAATAGCAAACATGTTCACTGATAGTTCGGTTCCTGCCTTCCAATGGAGCGATTTTATCCCTGCGATCTATTATCCGGCATGGAGGCGCTTCTTGAGTTGTTTCTACAACAAAACCTCATCTAATCCAGAGAAGGATGCTGTGCTTCGTGATGTCCTCCCCTTATTTCACAACAGCAGTATAAGAGTTCCCTTCCGCTTCTTAACCGACACCGAGGTTTTGCAAGTCTCAGGGCTTAGTCGCAACTTTGCCACTATCTCGCGTCTTAAACATGTCTTGCACTCGCACACAATTCGCTCATTCGTTGGCAACTCTTTCCATCCTAAGCTTATCAGCCTTGCTATTGGTACGCCTGATCATGTTCGAGCATGGATCCAAGGCAAAACTGAATGTTTCTTTGGTGTGGCTTCCCCGGATGACGTTAGACAAGGTTATATCTCCTTTCGACAAACCATTGAAAACAACCTCAAGATTTCGGGCAGAAGCACCCAAATTACAATTGTGCCAGAACCTTACCGACACATCAACTATCGGAACTTAGTTATGTCACCAGTCAAGAAACCCCCAATTGCTCAACCTATAGTCACGCAAAAGCTGCCACACTATCTCACCAAAGAAGCTATTGACAACAGTAACAAGCATAGACGAGATCAACGTTTTGACATCCTAGGCAAAGAGCCTCTGATCAAGTTTCTTACTGATCTTAACCTCCTTGACTACGCAGAGCAAGCAGCGGCGCCGCAGTGGATTTTTTTCAATGAAGAGATTGTACAAGCCTTATGCACTCTCTCTGCCGACAGTGATGCCCTGAATGTTTATCAGCAAGAACTATTGCATCATTGTACCTATCGCAGAATCATTCTCTTTCTTCGTCAACTTCTTATTACAATCAAAATCGCTGACACAGGTTTCATTGTTTGCTGGCTTGCCCATCAGCCAATCCATGTGAGATATCTTGGCCCTAGCCGAGCTGCAAACCTGTATTTATTGCGTCTCCAAGACACGCTTGAGATTCTGCTCTTCAAGCATGGTGGAGACCCTGTGCGTATTCAACAGCCTCTGCAATCGTCCCCCTGGTATCGCTCCATGTTTGGTTTCCAAACAAAACCCCAGGGAGTTGGAACAGAACGCCTATGCGCCTTTGCAATCCAACAAGAACGCATATGTACAATCACCGAAAAACCATGGACGCATAGCTTTGTTGAGCCAGGATGTGCTTTGTGGCGACTCTCCCACCTTTTGCTAGCAGCAGAGAATAATGTATGCAAGGAACCCTTTGCAAACGTTTGTCATCTTGCGTTAGGGAACTTTCCTGTCGTTCTTATTGGGGGGCTACTTCAGGATTGGTGCCTTAGCATCTGTCCTGAAAGCGCACGGGCAGCCCACCCACAACTCCAAGAAGCTATCTGGCAAGCAGATAAATTGCCCAACTACTGTCTGCTGCTCATCCACCAATTGGAAACCCCTGAAGCCAGCAATAGTGAAAGGCTGATCTCCCTGACGCCCACACCACACAACCAGCATCCAGTTCTCCCAGAAATCAGTGTAACAGAACAAGCTGCTGCTTGCATCCCTACTGAGGCTTGTATTGATGATTGTCAGCTTATGACGCTCAAATCAGTTTGGTACGCCTGCACGCAAGGAGAGATTTCAGCAAAGATTTTTCACAGTGCTAAGGCACTGCTACACGCTGAATGACGCGATTATGTCATCTACCTATTAAATCTCTCCGATTAGTGCAGCGTACCCTCTCTACTGGCCTCAAAGCAGCATATTGGCATATCAACCGACAAACAAATGCATCTATTACGCAAGTCTCCTCCCTCCACTTCCTTATACATTTTATCTACCCCCGTCTGCCATACCGGCAGATCATGATTCAGGACCTCCTTAACGTGTGTGGCTTTGACGACAATGTCAACTTGTCTGATGCTCTCCTCTCTTTACGAGTCAATATTGGCAAGTTCACAGACTGTATAGTCACAGACCCATCCGCGACTGTCGGCGACACTTCGTTCATTCTTCCAAATGAAATACAATCCCTACGCCACATCCCCACGAGGTTCTGGCAACTCTGCCACAAAATTCTACAATTCCGGGAGCAGAGACCGAGTAATTTGCCAGTCTCTGTAAAAGGAATTCACTCTTGGAATCTCAATAGCTGGTCTCCTGGACTTCCCACCAATGTGCACAAGACTTGGATAGTCAAAGCTATGTTGAAACAGGCCCCTGTATTATTACAGGAAACAAAATGGGATCAAGCCAATCTCCAATACTTATCCCACACGTGGCCTGACATCAAAGTAGTTGCTACTTTAGCCAAACACAATCCGGGTGAGCAAGCTGGAGTTGCGATCCTGTTTCCTCCAGGCTGGAAGGTCCTAGAAGAACGTATTTTGGTTCAACATTACGCAGTTGCTGCCCGCGTTGAATACCAAGCCTGCACTATATGGCTTGTTTCGATCTATATACCTCCGAGCAGCCCTAAGGCTTTCGTATCCAACACTCTACAAACCATTATCGCACTGACTGATTATCCAGTCTTTGTAGGAGGAGACTTTAATCGGTGTGATCAAAAACATTTTCACACGTGGGATGACTTCCTAGTGCAGGCTGGACTCACTGATGTTGACCCTGCACTTCCTACTTACAAGTACCAAGACCAGGAATCCTCGCTTGATAGATTTTTGGTACCTAGTCTCTTCCTTGACGCAACGCAACTCTTTGCTTGCATTTATGGCAGGTACCGGATCGATACTTGCCATCACAAAGCTCTGATGCTCAGGCTAAAGATGAAACCGCGACTTCGACCACATCCACAGTCTGAAAAGCATCACACCATACCGACTCAAGTTTTTCTTGGTCCAACGATTGCATCGGAAAGTCTACAGGCAGTTGCAAGACAAGCTTCCCTACTTGCTCTCAAACGAAAAATCTCGCTAGCGCAGGAGACTAAGCCTGCTAGTGTCGTGTTATCACACCACAGTCGTGCCATAGTTTGGAGTTGGTGGAGGACTCACTCTTGTCACTTCAAAAAATTGGCTCCGTTAAAGCGACTATACAAACTTCTTGGCAAAGAACAAACGCACCTGCATATACGACAGGAAGAACTACGCCTATTGTATGAGCAGAGTGCGGATACTGACCTGCTACAGTCCTGGCAAACTCAGCAGGGATGCCTTCTGATTCCAGCTACTGTCATAGCTTCCGCTTTACAAGCAGCTGAAGTCGCAACTGCGACAAACACACAGATGCCCTTTGGCACTGACAATACAGACCCAGTTCAGCGAATTCGAAGGCAAAAAAATCTTTTGGGATAGACTCAAAACTGTGTGCCCCAAGGGCACCTTCTATCATGGTCCCTTGTTGCAACATAATGGCCAAGAATGTCGTACTGCCCTTGAGTATGATGAAGCCATGCTTGCTACTCGAGACTTTTGGTTCACGCACCCTGTTCAGTATGATCGAGATTGGCAAGACACGCTTTCGGCTTACCGACGGTGTGTCGTGCCGTGGCCTGTCATTCCGGAGCCCACGGAGCAAGACTATGTCGAACATCTCCTCCTTACTAAGGATTCTGCTCCGGGCCCTGATGGGCTACCTTATGCTCTTTGGCGGATGTTCCCGCAGCAAACTGCTGCGATCCTTCAGGATGACTTTCATCACATTTTAGCTGGTGCGCTAGCACCACCCACCCAGATAGGAGTATGGATCCCAAAAGCCAAACAGGGGCCCACGGCTGATTTTTTTCGGCCTTTAGGCATGCCTGACACGCTTGACAGACTGCAAGATGGCACAGCTGCTGCTAT
>CAXAMN010005446.1:524515-617598 GCA_963970005.1 Durusdinium trenchii | reverse complement strand
TCGATCTATGCTTGTCTCAGTCAAGAAGTTGCCTCCTCCGCTCAGCAAGACCTCCAAAGAGTGATTCCACTCTTTTGGAATGTACGTCCTAGTGATGCCCCTGCTTTCTATTGCTTTCACACTGTCACCTTTTTAGATATCAGATCTTGCACGCAAGAGGAAAGATGGCAACTTCAGAGCATTTTGATTGACATGAATATTCCATACTATATCCAAAAAAGACTGCTCTTGGTCATCTATGCTGAAGGAACTGAACTTGAAAACTTTAGGCTCAGAACCTTCCAAGAACAGATTAAGATTCCATTCGGCAAAGAAGAAGGCAGCCTGCAATGTTCTTTCACCGCGGGAACCGATGAAAACCTTTGGACTGTTGATTTTGGTACGACAGGAAGTGACACTCACGAAGCCTTTCAGATTGAGGATGATGGATCTCTTATGATGAAAGATGGGATCGTCGATGTCGATTTTAGTAAGAAGCTACAAAAAGTCTTGGGAGCTATACAGATCCGACCTGCTGTAGTACATGTCCAAGACAAAGGCCAACAGAAAGTTGTTGCCTTTTATGCATCACCTACGTTGTTCCCACGAATACCTAGCACTTTCATTGACCACAAGGCTAATAAAAGAATTGTCCACTACAAGCAACCTGATGTCCATACCACTGAAAGGACCTCCAACATTTATGTTAAAGAAACCAAAACTGATCACCACGTTGGTGCACATAATAAAGGACTATGTCAAGGTGCTCGACTTAGTGGATTCTTCCCTCTGCCAGGTAACAGCATGTCACGTAGAAGATTTGGACAGTTACAAGTTTTTAGCTTTGAAATTGGCAAGAGAGATGTAGCTGTTGATCTCCTTGATGAGATTGTTCCCATTTGCTTTGTTGAAGCTGAACTCTCTATCAAGGAGGCCTCTTACCTTCTTGATATTCTAATGAAACAAAGGCATCTCCTTGACCATCATACTATTTTCCTCGAATGCACTGCCACAAAGCCACCAATCCAGCTGCATAAAGAAGATGTTATCACTACCTTGCCGGAGCATGAAAGTATTATTCACTGCCAAATTGAACCTGGTCAGAAGCTACAAGTACTTCAACCACGTTTTGAAAGAGGCAAGGTCTCACGGTGCCTCAATAATGCACTTGAGCTCAGTGTCTATGACCGCGCGAACCTTATTCTCTTCTTACCGGGTCAAATGGACATTCATGATGTCTTTGGGAAAGCACCTGTTGGCCGTGTCCTGTCAATTTGGTACAACAATCACTCGTCGCACCAAAAACATGATACGAAGCCTGCTGCAACAAAGCAGTCGGCAAATTTTACTGGCAGCAGCCCCCAATGTAGCATAAATGCCCAAATAGATACCACTTTCACTGGCGAATGTCGTGACAACAAACAATCGCCTGCTCGTTCGATACCATCTTCATCTGATCACAATCAAGATGCAGTCAGTCCTTTACAGACTGAAATTGATGCAACGGGGTCTATATCCCATGAAGAAGAAATAACACCAGAACAGAATTCTGACTCTTTGTTCAAAGATGGTGATGAACATCAAGCCGCAAATCGAGGAAGTCAGGTTAGTCCAGCATCTCCCTTGCGTCAAAATTCTGGAACACCTGCATGTCAACTGGCAAGCAAAGCATACGTTCCCAATATCCAATATGACCCCTATTCAGTAAACCAATCAATGCAAGTTGATGAAGGCTCTGCCTTGCGCTTCGCTCACAGAGAGGTAAAGCAAGATGGTGCCAAACATCCAAAAGGAGTGCAACAATCCCAATCATACTCTACCGAGAGTCGCCAAGCTAAAGAGCTCCCTGAAGAAAAGGTTATTGTTCCCTTTTCCTTCAAAGACAGTACATCGGACAATGAAGCCTCACAGCTTTCGACAGATTCGTTCTGTGAACAGGTATACCAAGATTTACAACAACAATTAGAAGACGATCCAAAGAAAGAAACAGGCCATAGTGCCCTCTTGACCGAGTCAAAACACACTGTTGAAGTGATTACAGACAGAAAGCCATCCACAAAAAAAAGCACAAGTGACACGCGCCAACAGCCAGTCAAGAAACCTGCTGCAAAACCTACCCCCAAACGAGGTGATGGCCTTAGTCATCGTCTTGTAAAACGGGGAATCAATGCACAACATGCCTCCGATTGTGATACTAACCGAAACCCAATGAATGGAGTTCTCCAAAACAAACGTCGACAATCTTATACACAACAGATACAGCAGATGATCAGCCAGGATGTCTCCTTGCAAAACATGGATTTTCAGGATGAAGATATTCAACGAGCAGTCTCCTTGTATGAGAATCTCAATGCCACTGCTTGTTACTATACGGCTGCACTGCGCATTGTATCCAAGGCAAATTGGAACAAACAAGTAAACTTTGAAAATCACATTGGTCACAGAGCAATGGTTGCGGTAGCCAAAGGATGGACTTGTGCATCCTATCTACCGAATGATGATTTTGATCACTACCACTTAGCATTGGCCATGTCGACTCTACCCAAAGATACTCATATGGACCTGCTGAGAACATATGAGTCCATTGTCGCGATCATTCCGCCTCCCTTTCATGATTTACTCGGATCTAGAGTCTCGTTTACCTGCCTGAGTTGTCATAGAATTGCTGAGCACAATGTTGCTACATTCATTGTCACCGCTTTACCGACGGGACTTTTGCTACACATTGCCTTCTTTGAAGCTGCCTTTCCATGGTCAGAACATCTTTTGCCCATTGGACGTGATAATGGAAGAAATGCCGGTCAAGAATGTCAAGAATGTGCCAGTAACTTTAATTGGGCCACCATCTCTTGTTCGCCCTGCCGGCTGGTGTGGCTGCACTTTCAACGAGAGAGGCAGCCACTTGCAACTGACTACGAAAAGCTCCTTGACAAAGATACCTTCCAATCAAGTGGGCAGATTTGGCAATGTATTGCATTAGTCATTCATCAGGGTCCAGACCCACTAAACGGTGAACAGCAACCCTGTGAGCACTTTTACGTGTTAGAGCATGAAAATGTCAATTCCACAACGCTGAAGTATGATAATGCTACTGGACTGAGTCAACTAAGTGTCTCACAAATCAAAGCAGGTGATCGAATTTGCGGTATCCTGTATCGACATGCGACAATTTCGAGTACATGGTCCCACACGCGACCTCCGAAGCGAATGTCGAATATAGTGCGTGGCAAAGACTCCAAACGTGCCAAGAACAAATTTGGGCAGCGAGAAGTGAGTGCACCCAAAAGAAAACAGGCTATCAAAAGGACCATTGATGTTGGAAATCGAACAGATACTATTGGCCTTGTTCCTATTAGTATGAACGAACTCCAAGCTACCTACATTCCGGAGAAGCTATGCCCACCGCCACCCGGTGATGCAACTATTCCTGCGGAGCAACTTAAAGCAGTTGAAACATCCTTGTCGCAGTCTTCACAGGCGGATCACCTTGCATCGCCTGCCTCTCCAATTGATCAACCCATGCAGAGTTGCGAATCCAATCCACCATACGCTGTTCTGAGTATGTTTGATGGTTGCGGGTCGTCATTAGACATCCTGATTGAGAAGTTTGGCTATCGCCCCAAAGTCTGTGCGCTGTGTGAAAGGGATGAAACGCTCAGATATTTGGTTGCAGAAAAGCATGGAATCTCCGTCAATGTGCAGTGGATACATAGCCTCAAAGGAGGTATCTTCCTCTATGCGAATGATGTTGACATTCTCTTTGATGATGGAGCAAGAATCTTAAGAGAGTTTGTCACTTTGAGTGACTGTTGTCATGTTTTTGTTATTGGAGGCAGTCCCTGCACTGACCTCACCTATGCGGGTCAGGAACATGGACGCTTAGGCATTTGTGGCCCCGATAGCGTCTTTTTCTTTACGATGCATCTCGCGCTATACCTACTTGGTACAGTCCTCCCTAAGACACACATTCGTTTTCTCATTGAGAATGCAGGTTCTATGCATTACGATCACTTTTCCTTCATCAGAGCCTGCCTTGGCCTAGCACACATTACACGGGACAAGATGACGTGGTGTACTTCTAAAATATCACCAGCTAAAAGACTCCGTCTCTTTTTCCAAAACAATATTCTACACGACACGGTTGACTCTCAAGCCTTGTGCCAAGAAGACTTACAATGGCCGGCTGACTGGAAACCACTGTCCATCCATGACAAAGGGAAGTTTCGTGATGTTTTTATCAAACCCTTCATGCGACCCCTTGAAGTCCTCAGTGACACTGCACTTCGTTACAGCTGGACCAGTTACCATCCTGCAGCGTTACTGTGGAGAACATCGTACTGGCACACACATGAACGGTTTGCTGTAATAGCAAACATGTTCACTGATAGTTCGGTTCCTGCCTTCCAATGGAGCGATTTTATCCCTGCGATCTATTATCCGGCATGGAGGTGCTTCTTGAGTTGTTTCTACAACAAAACCTCATCTAATCCAGAGAAGGATGCTGTGCTTCGTGATGTCCTCCCCTTATTTCACAACAGCAGTATAAGAGTTCCCTTCCGCTTCTTAACCGACACCGAGGTTTTGCAAGTCTCAGGGCTTAGTCGCAACTTTGCCACTATCTCGCGTCTTAAACATGTCTTGCGCTCGCACACAATTCGCTCATTCGTTGGCAACTCTTTCCATCCTAAGCTTATCAGCCTTGCTATTGGTACGCCTGATCATGTTCGAGCATGGATCCAAGGCAAAACTGAATGTTTCTTTGGTGTGGCTTCCCCGGATGACGTTAGACAAGGTTATATCTCCTTTCGACAAACCATTGAAAACAACCTCAAGATTTCGGGCAGAAGCACCCAAATTACAATTGTGCCAGAACCTTACCGACGCATCAACTATCGGAACTTAGTTATGTCACCAGTCAAGAAACCCCCAATTGCTCAACCTATAGTCACGCAAAAGCTGCCACACTATCTCACCAAAGAAGCTATTGACAACAGTAACAAGCATAGACGAGATCAACGTTTTGACATCCTAGGCAAAGAGCCTCTGATCAAGTTTCTTACTGATCTTAACCTCCTTGACTACGCAGAGCAAGCAGCGGCGCCGCAGTGGATTTTTTTCAATGAAGAGATTGTACAAGCCTTATGCACTCTCTCTGCCGACAGTGATGCCCTGAATGTTTATCAGCAAGAACTATTGCATCATTGTACCTATCGCAGAATCATTCTCTTTCTTCGTCAACTTCTTATTACAATCAAAATCGCTGACACAGGTTTCATTGTTTGCTGGCTTGCCCATCAGCCAATCCATGTGAGATATCTTGGCCCTAGCCGAGCTGCAAACCTGTATTTATTGCGTCTCCAAGACACGCTTGAGATTCTGCTCTTCAAGCATGGTGGAGACCCTGTGCGTATTCAACAGCCTCTGCAATCGTCCCCCTGGTATCGCTCCATGTTTGGTTTCCAAACAAAACCCCAGGGAGTTGGAACAGAACGCCTATGCGCCTTTGCAATCCAACAAGAACGCATATGTACAATCACCGAAAAACCATGGACGCATAGCTTTGTTGAGCCAGGATGTGCTTTGTGGCGACTCTCCCACCTTTTGCTAGCAGCAGAGAATAATGTATGCAAGGAACCCTTTGCAAACGTTTGTCATCTTGCGTTAGGGAACTTTCCTGTCGTTCTTATTGGGGGGCTACTTCAGGATTGGTGCCTTAGCATCTGTCCTGAAAGCGCACGGGCAGCCCACCCACAACTCCAAGAAGCTATCTGGCAAGCAGATAAATTGCCCAACTACTGTCTGCTGCTCATCCACCAATTGGAAACCCCTGAAGCCAGCAATAGTGAAAGGCTGATCTCCCTGACGCCCACACCACACAACCAGCATCCAGTTCTCCCAGAAATCAGTGTAACAGAACAAGCCGCTGCTTGCATCCCTATTGAGGCTTGTATTGATGATTGTCAGCTTATGACGCTCAAATCAGTCTGGTACGCCTGCACGCAAGGAGAGATTTCAGCAAAGATTTTTCACAGTGCTAAGGCACTGCTACACGCTGAATGACGCGATTATGTCATCTACCTATTAAATCTCTCCGATTAGTGCAGCGTACCCTCTCTACTGGCCTCAAAGCAGCATATTGGCATATCAACCGACAAACAAATGCATCTATTACGCAAGTCTCCTCCCTCCACTTCCTTATTCATTTTATCTACCCCCGTCTGCCATACCGGCAGATCATGATTCAGGACCTCCTTAACGTGTGTGGCTTTGACGACAATGTCAACTTGTCTGATGCTCTCCTCTCTTTACGAGTCAATATTGGCAAGTTCACAGACTGTATAGTCACAGACCCATCCGCGACTGTCGGCGACACTTCGTTCATTCTTCCAAATGAAATACAATCCCTACGCCACATCCCCACGAGGTTCTGGCAACTCTGCCACAAAATTCTACAATTCCGGGAGCAGAGACCGAGTAATTTGCCAGTCTCTGTAAAAGGAATTCACTCTTGGAATCTCAATAGCTGGTCTCCTGGACTTCCCACCAATGTGCACAAGACTTGGATAGTCAAAGCTATGTTGAAACAGGCCCCTGTATTATTACAGGAAACAAAATGGGATCAAGCCAATCTCCAATACTTATCCCACACGTGGCCTGACATCAAAGTAGTTGCTACTTTAGCCAAACACAATCCGGGTGAGCAAGCTGGAGTTGCGATCCTGTTTCCTCCAGGCTGGAAGGTCCTAGAAGAACGTATTTTGGTTCAACATTACGCAGTTGCTGCCCGCGTTGAATACCAAGCCTGCACTATATGGCTTGTTTCGATCTATATACCTCCGAGCAGCCCTAAGGCTTTCGTATCCAACACTCTACAAACCATTATCGCACTGACTGATTATCCAGTCTTTGTAGGAGGAGACTTTAATCGGTGTGATCAAAAACATTTTCACACGTGGGATGACTTCCTAGTGCAGGCTGGACTCACTGATGTTGACCCTGCACTTCCTACTTACAAGTACCAAGACCAGGAATCCTCGCTTGATAGATTTTTGGTACCTAGTCTCTTCCTTGACGCAACGCAACTCTTTGCTTGCATTTATGGCAGGTACCGGATCGATACTTGCCATCACAAAGCTCTGATGCTCAGGCTAAAGATGAAACCGCGACTTCGACCACATCCACAGTCTGAAAAGCATCACACCATACCGACTCAAGTTTTTCTTGATCCAACGATTGCATCGGAAAGTCTACAGGCAGTTGCAAGACAAGCTTCCCTACTTGCTCTCAAACGAAAAATCTCGCTAGCGCAGGAGACTAAGCCTGCTAGTGTCGTGTTATCACACCACAGTCGTGCCATAGTTTGGAGTTGGTGGAGGACTCACTCTTGTCACTTCAAAAAATTGGCTCCGTTAAAGCGACTATACAAACTTCTTGGCAAAGAACAAACGCACCTGCATATACGACAGGAAGAACTACGCCTATTGTATGAGCAGAGTGCGGATACTGACCTGCTACAGTCCTGGCAAACTCAGCAGGGATGCCTTCTGATTCCAGCTACTGTCATAGCTTCCGCTTTACAAGCAGCTGAAGTCGCAACTGCGACAAACACACAGATGCCCTTTGGCACTGACAATACAGACCCAGTTCAGCGAATTCGAAGGCAAAAAATCTTTTGGGATAGACTCAAAACTGTGTGCCCCAAGGGCACCTTCTATCATGGTCCCTTGTTGCAACATAATGGCCAAGAATGTCGTACTGCCCTTGAGTATGATGAAGCCATGCTTGCTACTCGAGACTTTTGGTTCACGCACCCTGTTCAGTATGATCGAGATTGGCAAGACACGCTTTCGGCTTACCGACGGTGTGTCGTGCCGTGGCCTGTCATTCCGGAGCCCACGGAGCAAGACTATGTCGAACATCTCCTCCTTACTAAGGATTCTGCTCCGGGCCCTGATGGGCTACCTTATGCTCTTTGGCGGATGTTCCCGCAGCAAACTGCTGCGATCCTTCAGGATGACTTTCATCACATTTTAGCTGGTGCGCTAGCACCACCCACCCAGATAGGAGTATGGATCCCAAAAGCCAAACAGGGGCCCACGGCTGATTTTTTTCGGCCTTTAGGCATGCCTGACACGCTTGACAGACTGCAAGATGGCACAGCTGCTGCTATTCTGTTTCGAGTCACCAGGCATAGTTTCCACCCTGCCCAAACTTTGCTCAACTCCTTTCGAGAACCGCAAAGAGCAGTGCTAGAAGTGCAAGGAGCTCTGGAGGGCTCGTCCCCGGCTTCTGCCCTCTTTGCTGATCTATCCAAAGCATTTGAGCGCATTAATGCACATTGGATCCTTCACATATTACGCATTCGACAGTGCTCCCCTTGGGTCCTCCAATTTGCGCGTTATCTCTTGTTTGGTAGAAGAATCAGACACAAAGTACAAGGGCGGCTTTTACCTGCGAGAAATGTGCATTCTGGAGTTGATATGGGGCGATCCACATCAGTATATTTCTTCTGCCTTGCCATGGATCCTATTTTTGTCGTTCTCAATCAAATTCCGCAAGTTTTAGTTGTTGCAGGATATGTTGATGACACTACGATAGTTGGTCGGCAAACAGACCCGAACTGGGTCCGAGAGGTTTTTCAGAACATAAGAAAATGGAAGTCTGCTGGTATTGTCATGGACACACATCACTGTTGGCAAGTCGGATTTTCCAGCAGAGCTCTTGATGAAAACATGCTGCACAGAGTTGAAGATGTCTGGGGTCATGTAACTCCTATTCATGAATCAGGACAAGCCACTTGCAGTGCTGCGCTGCAACGTGGCCCTGGATATGCACGTCGCTTTGTCCTTAGACACGGTGACCACTGCATACATATGGCCTCAGAGGCCATACCCAGACTGGTAACTGAAGGGCACCCCATGCTTTGCCAATTGGCTGCTAGTCCATGCCAGTGCCGATCCAAAACACAACTGCTCACAAATGTCAGTTACGCTGCTGAGCAACTGTTTTGTCTGGACCAAGCAGGCCTAGGCGGTCAGTGCATAGTGCCGTCAACAGTCAACCTTGGCCTAACAATCCATACAGGGTGGACATGTCAACTCACCAATGAGACCATGGTCAAAATACCGTTGCAATTATCTCTCACCACTCTGCTGTCAAAGCAGCTGGTGAAATTCCGGACGAGGCTTGCTGCTGCTAATCGGGCCAACCTTAGCATCCATATGAAGATTATTTACTTTAACACCTTCTCGCTGAGCCTCTTTTACTACTCGCAAACACAGCGTTTCTTTTCACCCAAGCTTCTCAAGCCGCTGTACCACGCAATGGCAGAATTTTTGCTACAGCGACATTGGTTCCCGCAACACCTATTGGTTGGGCTCTGCAGGTGGTTACGCATAGGCCCACTGCTTGACCCAACCATCATGCAGGCAGTCTCCCTCTTTGGATGCTACTTACGGCAAGGACATAGGTCCCTTGCAGAAGATCAAGAAGGCTCGTACGCTATACAAATCCAACAATGTTGGAAGTATTGGCAGCAGCAGCTTCCTGCTGAAGACATACAGCGCCTCTTAGCTCTCTTAAAACAAAACAATACCCCGACGCAGAGGGCGAGTGGATTTAAGCAGCTCTTCAAACAACTCGCCATTGGCAGATTGCTTGCAGCCTCACATAGGCACCTGGCTGCACGAATATGCAAGAATGGTTGGGCCATGGGGCCCTCCATCCTGTTTTTGGACTGGCTAGCGGATCTACCTACCACTCAGGTAGGGGCAGTGCCGCGCTATGCTGTTTTACGATGGGCTCTAGGAGAAGATGCTGACTTTTGGCTGCCCCTCAGGGGCAAGCTCAGTCGCAGTCAACTTTGCGTTTGGTGTCACAACCATACACGATGCTTTCCATGCGGACCAGGGTATGGAGCACTCTGTCCGACCTGCCTTCTGCCTGCTACTCCAATGGATATTACCTTCACCACCCTCCCTGAAGAAAGCAAGAGCTTTCTCCATTTTCATCAAATTCTCGTGCCTGAGCCCAAGCAACTGCCCCCAGCATTTTCTCGACTACTATCCTCAGTAGGCTGTCGCGCGAATAACTCCTATGTTCCTTGTGTGCTTTGTCAGGGTGGTTACAACTCTGTCGATCATTGGTTATCCTTCTGTCCGGTTGTACACCTCACCTGGCTTGCTCTGTGGGTTGCTCCTGCACCAGAGATCAATTGGCGGATAGTGCCATCCCGCAGCATAGGAGTAGCACTTTGCTACACGCTTTTCCACCTGAGGCGGCTGGTTACCGAGTATGGCGGACTCCGACCGAACATTGCGTGTGTGCGTCACTGCAGTATTTCACATCACGTGCTTGACCTCTGGCAGCGTATCTATTCTTCGCTACCTAGTACGCTGCTTAACCACTTCCGTGCTCCACCACAACCGAGCAGTACTGCGTGTACTGACTCCACTAAGATTCGAACGCAGCGCTTCCCTGCGGTTTTACTTGAAGCGGCCTTGCTCCCGCCTAAGGGACTTGCAACGACTCAGCCCTTTGCTAAAGGAGATACGATTGCTACTTTTGCTAAGCAGGATCACCGCCTCCGTTTGCTCCTTTCACAACACCGAAAGCTTCCCTTTCCCACAGCAACCGCATGCCTCGTCCCCTTTTCATGCCACTGCGGGGCCACACACTTGCGTTTGCAAGCCATGGACGATTTGTCTGCAAATACTATCCTCCTGCTAGGTGAACCTCAAGAATGGCAAGGTTGCTTGGTACAATTTGACGGCTCTGCGCACAAACACACGCAAACTGGAGGAGCAGGAGTCAGCCTACTGCATGTAACGCCGTCTTCCACCTCCCTTGTCCAGTGGCTTTCCATCCCCTTACTTTCTTGCTCTGATAATGTAGTAGCAGAAGCACATGCCTGTAGGGCTGCCATAAACCTTGCATTTGAGTATTATGTCTCCTGTATGTCCAAAGGCATCCCCATTGACAGTGTTGTAGTGCAAGGTGACATCTTGCCAGTAATCAACTACCTGCAATACAAAGGTAGAATTAAAAAACCTGCGGTTGTCGCCATTTTAGAACAATGCCAGCACTTGCTTGCCCGAGCGCCTTGTTTGTTTCGCTTGGTCTATCTGCCAAGGGAGTGCAACCGGCTAGCAGACTACTTTGCAGGTCAGGCTAGTGCTGCAGCTAGGAAGGCGGATAACAACCCACTTGTTCCCTTGCATCATGTAGCGCTCCCGCCGTTTCACTTGGTGCAAGCCCTGGGCTTCATTATTCAACAGGGAGATGCAATGCAAGCCCCTGCCTTCGTTCTCACAGAGTGCCCTTCTCCCACTCCCCAGGAAACGCATACACTACTCCGAAGGCACCCACACTACAAATGGGTTGCAATGGACTACATTGCCTTGGCAGTATCGTCCTCTCATCGCCTCAACGTAGGGTACAAGCCCACGGTCAACTCCATGGGCGGTCGATTTTATTCAGTTGGCAATGCCGCGCAGCGCCTGCCGCGTCAGGTTCGGCTGCTTCTCTTTGGCAACTCACATTGGGAGATAGACATTAGTGGAGCACACTATGAGCTCATGAGGCGGCAATGCAGGGCAGCTGAGGTTCATTTATCACTACTGCCAATTACGCAAATGAGAAGCTACCTCACAAGAGCTCTTAGGGCACAGATTGCCGAAACTGACATTAGCCTCCTGGTCAAGACATGGCCACTTGTCATCATTAACAGCGCCACTCCACAGGAAGCTATAGAATACCTTAACAAACGCATCCAAATGGAGCCGTCACATCACCTGGTGAGCTTTGCACGGGAAGTGTTCGCTGCTAGCCGTTATGCCATGCATCATCCTCCCTCATGGTGCCCTTCTGGGCCAGAAAGGACAGGTCGAGGTGCACCCTTTCACTATTTCGAGGTCCTGGAGCAGCAGGTTACATGGGCTGCTTACTCCTTCTTGCAGCCACGGGTAGGTTTCGTCTCGGCCATCTGGTTGCATGATGGCTTTTGGGTTGCCCCTCGACCGGAGAATGACACGCTCGAGGCCCTCAATACCCATCTCTGCCAGACCTTTGGCTTTGACCCTACCGAGCCGCCACTGATGCGGTGTGACTCTCTGCAACCCAAGTTTGCTCAGTTGCTGTCTGAATGTGCTTCTGCGGCCCCTGTCATCGGTTCGCACTCCCATGCCTCCTCGCAAGGACCTCTCCCTGAGGTCGTGCGCATACACAGGAAACGCACCTTTACTGGCGCGCACCCAACACAACAAGAAGCACTCGAACAGCGACTCGCAAAAAGAATTAAAGCGCAACATGCTAAGCGGCGACGCACATGATAATTCGTGCTGTGAGCCAACAAAGCAAGCAGCCCCCTGTTTGAATAATTTCTCGTCGCTATCTTTGACAGCGCGTGTTTCTTCCTTAGTTAAGATTGACATGGGAGTAAAAGCAACCACTAGATCTCCTTCCTACTGGCTGTTTGTATTGCTCATTGTCTTTTATTTTGTTATGTGCTTGTCAGTTGTGCTGTGACTGGTACAAAATTTCTGCTCTGATTCCGCTATCTGGGCTCAAACCGCTGCGATATATAAGACAGCTTTCACCAACGAATGGTAGGGGGATTGCTCCTACAATCCCTGTCCTACACAGCAGAACACTTCAGCCCGAGTGAGAGGGTTAGGACCTTAGTCCTGATCCTCAAGGAAAGGAGCGCATAGTCTGTAGGACGTGTCTTCCGAATGGACGTTGGGCCGGGGGGATTGGACCTCACTCCCTTTGCTCGCCAGATCTATAAACACCCTGACGTGGAGGTACACTTTGTCCAGATCAACATCAAGCTAGCCCAAAGGCAGCTCCCGCTACGACTGGCTGCTGCTGGTTTCCCAAGGACTCCAATCGAGGATGGTACATGCCCTCGAATATTGGAAATGCAATTAGTTGCTGTTCCACCTGAAATGCGCAGATCCACCCTTGTACTTCCTAGTGGGCAGGTCCTTTTTCCCTTTGAAGATTCACCACACATCACAAATGATGGTGTTCTCCTGCATGGTAGGAGTGCCCTACAAAGGGCAATTGTTTATCGCATTCTTCAACAATCAGAATGTATATCTCCCAATGGATGGGTGGTAGCGCGAGGACAGGCCAGACCTCCAGAACCGGGGGAGGTTGTAGCCTCTTTCCCTTTCTCACAGCTCCATGCCTTGCCAGCTGTACCTGACGCCCCACCTCGTCCGACACCACCAATCCCGCCCTGGCTGTTGCCGCAAAGTCGCCCCACCCCCGTCCAAGAGCCGACAACTCGAACATATGGAGGTGCAAATTTGCCACAAGCCGACACAGTGCGCCCCCCTGCCCAGCTAGGTGTTTATGCATTGCAGGCTCTTACGGAACAGGATGTGATTGCTGGTCAAGATGTGCCATACGCACGACTTAGTAGAGAACTCATCACTCGTGCCAGTACAGTGCGAGTACTAGCGTGCGACATCCAACGCACCCTACAAAACATACATGCACATCGACAGCATTGCAATGTACAGCCAGGGGCCAATGCGTGCTGGGCACTAGCTAGCGAAATGGACATGATACTTACCGCCCTGAGAGAGACGCAGAGCGCTACCACATGAAGGGCTTCCAGAGTTAACCAGACCAACCTAGGCAACTAAGTTGTGGCTGACCAATTAGCGAGCATACTAACTCGCATCACGGGCCCCTTTACCTACGTAGCAAGCTACGGACCAAAGTTCTTTCTCCGGTAGTTGTGTTTCTCAAGCTCATCGCGTGAGACTAAGAGAGCCTGCTGCTGTTCAGGCTCGAAGTAGAGCAGTGACCGCGCGCCTCTGCCCAGCCTGGTCAAAACAAACAGTAGCTGTTGTTGCCCATGGCCCTCCCTTTCATTGTTGGCCCTCATCAGTGCTCCCTCACTCAGGGCCCAGATGGGCGCCCTCAAGTTGAGGTTGTCTTGCGCATAAGGCTACCACTGGCGGAGTTTTTCGATGCTCTCCTCCTTACACTTGCAGAACAGCACCCCCTATTTCCACAGGGAGGGCACGAGCTTGATCCGGCTACTATAGCCCCAGTCAAAGCAGGTCTGCTGGCAAAGGAGCGCAGTAGCCCCCCTGTAAAGGAGGAGGCTTCGCCCAAGCGGAAAACAGCTGGTCGCATACAACCCAAAAAGCCTGCTCATCCTCCCATGCAGGTTACACCTGCTGATCCCACCCACGAAAAGCTGCTTGCGGTCCTCTCGCAAGCCGCGCAACTCCCTGACACAGAGGAGCGAGGGGGCGTTACTGCTTCTGCAGATCCCCCACCTACTCACCCTGGGGGGATGGCGAGGCCGCCAACCCTGGCGCCGGCCAATGATTGGCCTCCCCGACAGGCCACAAGCAGTAGGCTCCCGGCGCAGCAGTGCATTACACAAGGAAATGTTCATTACCGTGTTGCGGAAGACGGCGCGCAAGAGCATCTACCACCGCCGCGTGCATTTGCGCACCCAAAGAAGTGCCCCGCCCAGTGAACCTGAGACGAGACTGATTGCTCCCCTTCCCCACTCTTCCATGGGCCCCCATAATTGTCTCCATTTGTCCCTGCAGACTTTTGGCTCAGAGTGAGAGAAATAGCTTGACAGAATAGCTTGATAGCTCTTCTCTTGTATCACACCAGCCGACTCGACTCTTGACCTAGCCTGCACACATCGGTGTAAAGACAAACTGCAAGTCGAACTAGCCATGCAGGCGCATCCAGAACCGTTGTTCCTGGCAGATGATGGTACATATGTTGATGTCACTGATTTTGTTCGTTTTGAACTCGACCATCAGGACATTCGATATGGGGTCTTAGACCTCATTGTAACCTTCGTCTATCGTGGGAGGAGAGAGCGGCGCTACTTACTTCATTTCTTCCCGGTTGATGCAGTCAAAGAAAACGTACACACTCCTTTCCCCGAATGGACGGAGGGGTTTGAATTTCCGCCAGCACTGCTCAAACTTCGGGCGGTCATTGATGATGCTATTATCCCGCTCTATCATCAGGGCTGTATTGCAATCAACACCAGGGGGGCCACAATCTATGGAACAAAGCGAACTAGGCTTCGCAGGATGATTTTGCACATACAGCATCACGAAAGCCACCTCCTCACTGTGCTGGCAGAAGCGGTGAGCGCTAGGCCCATTGCAGAGAACGTAGACCCCTTTGACATCTTCCTGCAGACACGCCCCTTTTCAGCCTCCCTTCCTCGGCGAGTAGGCTTTTGGTCCACTACCGACAGACAACAACAGCATGTCCTTCGAGTAGACACGCAACTAACTGCGCAACCGCCCCCACAGCGTCACACAGACCGTACGCACCACCAGATCGAATCAGCCCTGCATGCAAGAGTGCAAAGTCTGCATGCATTGGTACAGGAAATTGAACAAACAGTGGACTCTTTGCCTCATGATGCGCAGGGTGCGCTACTCACTCCCCTGACTGACCTACATACCCAGCTGTGTGGCCTGGTTTACGTAGCATGGTTATTTTCTCTATTACACCCACATGCGGATGACCACGATCAGTAGTGACAGGGCCCCTGATATGCCCCTGAAACAATCGTGAGTCTCTTTCCTTTGCAGTATAGGTTGAACAGGTGTCCCCGGCACTATGCTAAATACAGTTGATCCTTCACGAAAGCACTTTGCTGCAACGTTTGGCTCACAGCAGGTCGTAGTGCCCTGCATGCAGGAGTGAGGTCAGCCTTAGCTGACATCATTCGTGTTGCCTTTCGTGTGCTTTCGCCGCCAGGGCACCTGCCAACCTTAGTTGGCGGGGGCTATACCTGCATTGTCAAACAGAGAAACTCGAATGTCACATGACCCGTGGATGGAAGACAGCAATTCACTGGACCTAACGGATACCACAGAGAATAGAGTCCATGCTCCCTTTGTCTTCACACGTGACCATGCAGACTGGTTGACCACGGATGGCCAAGCCTGCTTTGCCAGGGGCACGGGGGATAGTGTGGTGCAGTCCCAGAATGAAGCTTATGCAGCACTGACTATGAAAGACACTCTTAGCAGTCCTTTCGGTCTTGACTCTGCTCGGCCTACACTTGGCCTGACTGACGTTCGTGCGCAGCCATCCAAAAAGGACGAGGGGTATGCTGCTCTCGAAACAGAGGGAGAGCTGCCAGATACTACTGCCATTATTCAGACACTCATCTCACACCGAGACCTGATCATGAACAATCACATGATTTACCTAATTGTGGACAATCGAACACCTGCTGCTGTCCCATATTGGCCGGCTTTCGCTGCCTGGTGGGCCTCACGCAGATGCCTGGTGGGTCCCCAAGACGAGAGGACTGACATACTGTGGATCTGTGCTGATGCTACTACTGGCCTTCATAAAGTTCCATACTATTGGGCAGGGGTCTTTGTCCTAGAGGCAGCGCGTTTCCTGTATCCTGCACAGCATTTTGCACTCATTGACAATGACTGTGTGCCAATTACGCTATTTGAGGTGCAAGACCTATTGCAGCTGGCGCATCAGCAGCACCGATGGGCTGATCTCATAGGGTATGCACGCTCCGAATCTAGCCCTAGTGCTGGGATAGGCATGCTGCTTTTTACAGAAGCGCACTTAGAGTATAATGCAGGTTTGGTCATATCGATCGGCAATCGCAACAAGCACAGTCCGCTGGAACATGACACGTCTGCCCGGACCCTGGCAAAGAGCCTCCAGGCGGGTCGACTTGCTCTCGTTTCAAGAGCCAGATCACCTGTCAATCCGAGCGACACTGTCATGAGCGGCACCTTGTTTACCCCCTTTGTTGGGATAGCGATGCAGTCCGCCCTTGACCTCTGTATGGTTTGGTCCTTATACGGCCTTTACATGTGTAAGCACTTTTGGCCCATGCCTATCCCTAGCCCGGAGGAGTCTAGTCCTGGAAGTCCAATCAAGTGGCCACGGCAATCCCACCCCAGGGCGCTCACCCCAGAAGGAAGAGAGCGAACCCCCTGGGTTACCAGCTGGGCACGAGCCACTTTCGAACAGGGCATGCTATCAGTGCTCCCGATGCTAACAGGGCCATGCACAGTTGCGTCGCTGCCAGGAGAACACCTTTTCCAGGCCAGTGCATTGCCGCGCAACCGAATGCGACCTGCCATATTTCATGTTTTTGGCAAGGCCAAAATTGGAGCACAGACAGCTTTACGCGAACTGGAGCAGCAGGGTTGGGAAACGCTGCCGATGGCTATACTCGGTATGCCCAACCTACCCCCTGCATGGACCGTTGAGACTTGGAAACCTGTCGGTGGTTGCAAGTTTACAGGCTACTCCTCTGGGGTAACTGGAAACAGCGCATTGCGCTTCTGCCTGTTAGTAAAGTGGCGAGCAATTCGTAAACAAGCGACAGAGCTCTTTCCGGAACAAAGGCAGGAGGACAGCCTTAGCTGTCTTCCTGCAGAGGACGGAGATGCAGAGGTGGAGTCAGTCTCCACACCCTCGTCCGACAATTCTGCCAAAAGAGCAGACCGACTCACTAAGGCAATTGAAGGTGACTCGAAGCAGGGCAGTCAGGCACCTGACTCTAGATCATGCACTCCCTGTCCGCAACAGCTATCTCCTTCCCTCTTTGTTCCTTGGAGTCAAGTCGCTAAGCTAAGAGGGGTAGTTGCAGTCCACAAGGACATAGAAGCAAGTCCGTATGAGCAATTGCGAGCTGCGCTGGCACAGCCCAAGTGTCTTGTCCCTGGAGAAAAAGAGCAATTTCTTCAAGCCAATCACGATTTGTTGTGTCACCTTCGAGGCTCATTCATGCCCTTGGAAGGTATCGCACCGCAAGTTTTCGAAGCCATCTCTCACCACCAGCAGGATGAATTCGTCTGGGTCACAGTCCTATGGATGGTCGCCCAACTCAACGAATATTGGATGGGACGCAACTTCCCGCCACTGCCGTCAGTATTCCAAATCAACTGCGGAGGGCTGGGGGGAGGTGCCCTTGAAGGGGAAGTCCCCCTGCACTTCCATTGCATGTGCCCTCCCGTGGGAGAAAGTCAAGTCTATGGGCCGTCACTCTCCCCGGCAGATGTCCTCAACGATCAGGAGTGGGGGGTTGCCTATGGCTGGTCGACCGGAGTGCATGAAGTTGCCACCCTCTTTGCGCTCATACAGAACCCGTGCCAGAAATGGGAAGACCTTGGGTATGGCAAGGCAGCCGTAATTTATCAACGCACGCAACTGGTGCTGAAAGCAGCGAGGCTTCTCCCTGCTCACCGACGGTTGCCGCACCAAGCCTTCCTCAGTGGCCTGTGGTGGAAACTGCTCTCGCTGCAGCCACTACGACTCCTTGCCTACTTGCCAGGGCTGGGGTGTCTGCGACCGGATGTGCAAGAAGACCCCATTCACTTCACAGTGAATGGTTTCAGTGCAGGAAGCTACACTGGAGCAGTGATTGCCTTAGCAATTCGTTGCCTCTGGCCAGCCAGTCAGACCACAGCGCGCCTAGGTGCCATTGCAATGCCTAAGAGTGTATTCGCAGCCTTGGTTGCCACTGCAGAACCTGACAACTACTATCTTGTCCATGCTGCTGAAGATTGTCTGTGCGACTGGAAGCCGACAGAGGAGGAGCTTGGTATGTTGCAACGATCCCTGCACATCACGTATGTAACAGAATCTGCAAGGTGGATGGGCAAGCATAAACATAGTTACTGGCACTGGCTTCAGTGCCAGCTCCCTGCAGGCCAGGTCAGTCTTACAACGCTAAAACTCACACACCCAGAGGTGGTTCCTCGCCGGGACCGAATAGCTGCCCCCATGCGCTTGGCCTCCTGGATTCGCTTTGAAACAGTAATGACCAGCGATGATTGGGAAGGTGCCATTAGCTTGTTGGTGTCCAACCTCCACCGATCTGACCAAGAATTGCTAGTGCTGCTACAGAGTTGTGTCGCGGGGCAGCAAATTGACTCCATGGAAGAAGCGCATGCGCTACTGCTGAAAAACTTTCGGGTTGGCAGAGGTAATCAAAGTGCGTGTGCTCAATGGCTGACAGAAATGGCCCGAGACCTTTTAGCACCAATCCCATTCCGAGAGGTGTTTGTCATCCTAGCCCTGTTCCTAGCTACGGGGTTACAAGGTATGCATGAATATCGTATAGCCTTTCCGGCGTGGTCACAGTCGGCCATCTTCTGCCCTGCACACTTCCAAAGCTGTAATTATGAGCAACTTGCTAGCAGCCCCTCAAGCACAGTTCATATGGGTTCACAGGCGGGGAAGGCTTATCGACTAGTTCTGGAGGAGCACGGCAAGTGCTATTCAGTCTTAGCACTCTTGCTTGCCTTTGCGACTCCTTCTCGGAAACGCAAAGGGGATGAGGCGCCCAGTGAAAAGCTACGCCGCTTGAGCAGCCCTAGGCACTGGGACGTCGCCTTAGTGCCGTTCCCGGAAGAGTTTGTGCCGTTGCCCACGTCAGCTGAGACTGGCCTGGCGTGCTCTGCTCCATCGGCTTTCCCGCCCAGCCTCTGCGTGTTGGAATCTAGAGCAACGCGGATCCGAGTTTTGGCCATCGCGGAAGCAGGTGACACCGTCACTGCAGATCACCTCTTGCAAATGGCCAGCTTAGCGGCAGAGCATAAGCCCACTGTGCTGGGAATTCCCGGCCAAGTGCCCATTCCGTATCAGTTAGAGAGCACAGTAGTCCTACTGCAGAGTCTGCATGCCCTCTTCCAGCTGCTGACCTCTGGCAGCACAATGCAACACTGTCCCCAAGCTGCCAGCTTCGCTGTGGCACTAGGCACCGCCGCCCGACATGACAACGGGCACATAGTGTCGATGGCTGCCAGGATCTGGCAGATCTACCCTTGCAGTAGCGGGAGTCTTTGGTGCAGGCAAGACCCGATCCCTGACCTTTCTACTCGCCTGGCTGGCTCTTACCACGCACCTTAAGATCGCAGTAGTACACAAGGAGAATCCGGCAGGCCGGGCAATCACCAAGTTACTCACAGCCTTTGACCTTGGACCAGATCACCAGAGATACTTCGTACGGCCAGTCAGCAGAGAAGAGGCAGAAACCAACATAGCCTGCACTGACTATGACTTGAGGGCAAGCGACGCGGCATCATACATCCCTGGCTGCCATGTAGTAATTGTCACAACTGGACTCGTCTGGGATCAGAAAGGGCAGACTCATTCAACGCTCAACACCCATATGGAAAATGTAGACCTACTTATCAGTGAAGAGGCACAGCAGGATATGGACCTCAAATCTGCATTTGCGCCAACAGTCCCCCGACAGCCCTTCGTTCGTCTGCTGCTGGGTGACCCCAAGCAGAGCCCAGGTGGAGTGGCCGATGGACAGAGAGCTCATCGCACACTCCTACTCAAAGCCCCCCTTGGGCTACGAGCCCCCACTACCTGGTACATGCCGCATGAAATACCAGGGGTCTGCCACATGCTCCTCCGGCACAGTCGAGGCTTTGGCCTTGGCGACCTAGAAGAAACGGCTAAAGTAGTGGGTCACAGGCCACTGGGGAGCAGCTGGTTTCGCCCGGAGAAGGTCAAAGCCACATCTCCTTTTGCCTGTCAGCTACAGTCCACCTACAAAGATCTCTCCAGAGTGGACCTGGACCTCCCGGAAGGACTGTTGGTAGGTCTAGGATATGCAGCCACCAGCCCAGACAGCCCACTCGACTTCCGCCAAGCGCAAACTGCGGCTGAGAGATCGGGAGTCGCAAACCCACACTGCTGGAGTTTAATGTTGCCGACGAGTGCAAGGGTTGCCCAGGAAGTGTATGAGCCGTTGATAGGTATTCAGCATCCCATGTTGTGCAGCCGAATGGGAGACACCTGGCAAATAGGTACCACCTCCATTCGAGAGGATCACAAGATTGCCTCAGGCTTACGATTCATCCACTGGTGCCATGCATCGCCCAATGTGCAAGCAAAACAAAATCCCAAAAATGACCCCACAGTTCGGGTGTATCAGCATATCGAAGACCAACTTACCAGAGCAGGCTCTGAAGCTGATGACATCTTGGCCCTCACAACCACCCGAGAAGGGGCCACGAATCTACGCAAGTATTTCTCCATTGCCGGTAAGAAGGCGAACGCAGAGACTGCAGTCAAGGTAGCAGGCGCCACGGCCAAGCATTGCATCGTCATTCATGGGGATTCAACCTTTCTCAGTGGCGAAGGACGCAACCTAGACTATGACCAGGAGTGCTTCACACGAGCGAATGTAGCATACAGCCGAGCCACCGACCTTACCATCCTGGCATGTCCATTAAATATGCAAGGGATGCCTGGGGCCTTGCAAGTCCTAGCAGCCCTTCTGCATGGTGTCCAGACGATACATACCTATGACAGTAACAAAGAGCCCAACATCGTAGGCTCCCTGGACCTTACAGTCACACAAGTTGAGCAGGCCACGACCTTTTTCCAACAGGCGCTCCTGCCTCACCCTATGTGGTGTGGCCCCCTGCCGGTCTGTCTCGTAGAACACCATCACGGTAAGGTTAGGCGCTTACGCCTCGTCTTAGCCACAATTACGCATCTAACCAAAGCGGAAATTAACAGCCTCGTCGAAGGGCCCTACCTGCCTGGTGGCACTGTCTTGCATGACCTCGTCTATGGATATGCAGCAGATGCCTCGATGGAGCCAGAGTGGCTGGTCATAACAGATGGGCAGCAGCCAGGACATTGGCGACTCCTCCACAACAGCTCGGGCCCAGGGCGACGATGCAGCGTAGGAAGCTCCCTACGCTATCAACCGACGCCGAGCATGCGCGAGCAGCGTAGTGCACAGGATTATGCTTTCGAAGCTCTGCACCGTGTGTACTTCTATGATGCATGGAGAGCGCAGCCGGTCTTGGATGCCATAGGCTCTGATCTCATCCTGCCATCGCGACCAGGCCTTTTAGTGCATGGCTGCTACTGGCCTCGGCAAAGTCTGCCGCCTGATGTCCTCTCTGTCTCTGATCGCGACCCAGACAACGAGGAACGTGAAGCTCAAGAAGGACATATGCCATCCTCTCCTGCAGAGACAGATGATGCAATGGCTGAGGAAGCCACACAAGACGTCGTCCTGGTCCACAGCTCCCCATCTGAGTCGCCCACTATCCCGAGCACAGAGCAACCAGAGGACGATGATGCCCACATGGAAGATAATGATAGGGCCAGCAGCTCTTCCACAGAAGCGGGTGATTGCCTTAGCAATCGTCCTGTTTCTCCTGTTGCACGTCCCGCGCAAGAGGACATGCGGGCGGCAGGCGACGACGCAAGGAGTGCGATACCCCCAGGGCGTGAACCATCCCAGTGATAGCCCCGGGTCGCACTTCTCTGAGTCCCCAATCAAGCGAAGACCAGGGCCTAAGGCTCATACTGGGCGAGCACAACCAAAGAAGTCACGCAAATCACTTGCCTCAACATCCAGGCAACCGCTCGACAGCGTTCCAGAACATGCGCAACCGCCGGCCACGCTAAATGATCTAGCCAGTCGAAGCGCTCAAAGGCAGGAGACCCCAGCTTGCAGAAACCCAGAGACGCCACCTAACTGCCCTGGCTCAGCGCAAGAGCGCCCACAAGCCATGACAGAAATCGATATTGTCAGTGACCAAGAGCAAGCAGAGCGCGGAGGCACAGCCGCCACTGATCTCCAGCTGGAATCCGAACAGAGAGCCATGCAGATTTTGTACGACTATCAAAAGGCAGCGGGAACCACCAGAGAAGCTCACGGGCAAAAGGTGCCGCTCCCCTCAATACAGATCTACAGCGACCTGCCTAGAGAATGGCCGATGGCGAGGCTTGCTGTCTCCAGCAAGCAAATCAACCGCCTTGTCCGCACGTTCCTCTGGAGGAGAGTGACTGAACAAGCACTCCATGGCTCCTCGTTTATAGACATTCCAGATCAGATCAACCAGGCCTACATCGGCGATCTTCTCCTCATCAGTGAAGCCTTCGCTGCCCCTCTGTCTAATCTCTTTGCTTTCGTAAAAAATGGGCATCCAGCATGCCCTTTCATTACACAGAAGCAGCTCGCTCTCTATGCGAACCCTCGTTTCTGGCAATATGGCCTCCTAGCTTTCATTGCGAGGTGCTGCTCCTTTGACAATCAACACAGAGATCAGGGTACAGGAGCAGCCCAAACTGGGGAAGGAAAATCGCAGACCACAAAAGAAAAAGATGTAGATGCCCTCACCTTCATGCGCACTGTCATCATGTCCTTCGTCAGGGGGATGGAGTATGGAGAACAAACGCTACCTACCAATGACCTTTTTGTTTATCTACCAGTCCAGATCCTGCCTGACCTGGTCACAGCCATGGAGCAACAGGGCTTCAAGCCAGCAGAGGTGAAGGGGGGCTCTGGATATCGGCCAAAAGAAGAGGGGGCTGAAGACAACCCATTGATCGTAGTGGGAGTGCGCACCAAAGACAGTGTTTATGATCGATACCCCCGCATGCCGACTACTTCCTGGGCCGAAAGAGCGTACTCTAGTGGAGCCCTTGACCCGTCTTTGGGACAAGCCTTCGCTTTCCCCTCCCTGTTGCAACTGCGAATGCGCATTGAAGTCCCCGGGTGGAGAGATCTGGCAACAGCCAGAAATCCCACAGCTGATCTGCCAGCAGAAGAAGACTCTGCCTCAGACGACACCGGGTCAGCAGAACGGTCGCCACGACTTGCTCTCCCAGTGCCGGTGGGAATGGCAGAAACGCAGGCAGACGAAGCAGACGAAGCCACAGAGGACGAGGCCATGAACGCTGAACCCAGCTATGCCTTTGCCAAGGGGTATGGAAGGTTTGGCATAGGCTACACTAGACTAGCAACGGCGCTAGGCAATTTCGAGCAAGGGGACATCGGCGCAGAAAGCGCAGTGGTAGCACAATGGCTGACCTCCGGGCTCAGAATTGCCATGTCCCGCACAGGGTGGAACCTGATATCTACCCGTTTCAGCTTGACTAAGGTCCCCAGTTCTGTCCTCAGTGAGTACTACTGCAAAGGATATCCTCTCACTCCGAAGATGGCAGATCGTCCTTACAACCAATATGGCACGATTCACTACTCCGAAGATAAATGGGATCAGCTCTGCGGGTGGCTCACTGGGAACCCCACGTTCAAGCTCCAACTCGCGAGCCATAAGCAGGCACTTAGGGATCACATGGGCTACAGTCAGGAAACCACCGATCCAAGTAACAAAGCCCGCCGCACTGACCCCCCTAAGGAAGCGGGAAGTTCCTCAACCGCAGCAGGGTCTTCCTGGCACAGCAAGCCTCCCCCCCCGCCTTCGCCCTCAGGGTGGTCCTACGGGTGGTGGCAGTAGTGTAGTCCTCATCAGGAGTCTCCCCACACAACAACAGCCTCCGTGTCGCGCAACCTCCGCCATGAGATGGGTGACCTTAGCCACATTCTCTATTGGGGCTTAGTTGCCACTATGGCCTTGCAAAGGACACACCTCCTGTACCACAGTTGTTTGGCTCAAGCAAACCAAGCACCTACATAGCAATGCCGCCCCCCCAAGATCGCTATGAGGTTAACCTCGAGTTGGTTACCGTAGCTGGCACGGAATATACGATGCAAGCAAACCTCGCCCATTATGAAGATGTGGCAGAGCTGGAAGACGACATTCTTTGCTTTCTGCCTACAGTCTCTGACTTAGAGGTATTTGGGTGTGAATTGGAATTGCTCGACCTTCGCGAGCAGCAACCTCTGTCAGAGGCATTCCGCACGGTGCTCCTGCAGCGGCCGCAACTGCAAATAGTAGTTCGTCCCTGTATGGTAGAAGGGCATTCCATCTGGCATTTCCAGACCGACGGCAAAGAAGGCTACCCCAAAGCAGTGCGTGTCCCGGCCAACCCGAGAGGGGAAATTGCAGACAGAGCTTTCTACGCAGCACCTTCAATCCGACACGTAGAAGTGGCAACTGGCATCCAACATATAGGAATTGCGGCCTGGCAGAGTTGCCAGCAATTACAGATTGTCAAGCTTCCAACTTCGGTCGTCAGTCTGGCGGAAGGGACTTTCATGGGGTGCTATGTGCTGCGTCAGGTCGCTGCACCAGGGTGTGTCCACTATGGACAAAGGGTGTTTGCAGAGTGCTGTTCCCTAGGCAGCGTTGGGGTCAAGCGCGAAACAGAGGACAGCAGCGTCCTGGCGCCAGGCGCACAGCTTGGCAGATATGCTTTCGAGAGTTGCCTCACGCTTGCAACTATCACCTTTGACATGGATCGTACGAATAAACCACGAGCACTGCCTGAAGGCGCATTCTGTGGAGCAGGCATTGAGCAGCTGTGCTTGCCGAATGACTTTCACAACATCGGGCCGAGGGCCTGTGAAAATTGCAAAAGTCTAGTGGAAGTCAACCTCATGAGCACAGAGATCACAGCCCTGCTCTCTTCCACCTTTGCCCACTGTGTAGCGTTGCAGTGCATATGGCTTCCACCGCGCCTCATACAGATTGGAAAAGAAGCCTTCCTTAATTGTGTTGTGCTGCAGGAGGTTGTCATCCCGACAGAACTCAGTGACATCGGTAACCGTGCCTTCTGCGGGTGCGAGCAGCTGCAACGGTTTACCCTCCTAGATTGGGGAGACGTTGAACAGTGGGTGCAGGCAGAGCACAATGCTTTTTTTATGTGCGACAAATTTGAAAAACCTCATTGGCTGGAACTGCTCCCCGCGGAAGGACCAGATTCAGATGCTTTTGACGAGGAGCTAAACCATGTGTACCCTTAGCATTATGCCAGGCCATGAGAGGCTCAAGGTAGGTGCCTTAGCATCTGTCTTAAGGAAACATCCCCGGCCGTAGGAACAGCCCATGTGCAGACTGGACACCAGTGGCTCGCACAATGATAGCAAATAGCCTGCCGCAAAAAGAGCTTGACAATTCATCCATGAGTAGCACTCCCATCGAAAAGGAGCCAGTCATGGAATGCCCCCTGCAGTTGACTACGCTTTCGGGTGTCACCTTTAAGGTCTCTATCAGTGTCGCCAAGTTCGACCGATTTACAGATTTAGAAGACCAAGTTATGGATTATCTGGCCTCGGTCACCGACCTCCAAGTTTTTGGGTGCGTCATTGACTTTTTACACACCACCACGCAAACCTACCTAGAGGACCCAATCTGGGATAAGTTGCAGCAAGGTAGAGAATACACCATTGTCTTCAGGGACTGTAGTGTTACCCTGCCAGAACAAGAACAGCTCGGTGGTTATCCTATTGATCAAGTCCCCTTAGCTGTTCATGTCCCAATGAAGTCAGAAGAAACTGTCCCAGAATGGGCCTTTGCAGGTGTGCCACGCTTGCGACACGTTAGCGTCGAGTCAGGGATCAGGCTCATTGGTGCAGAGGCGTGGCAAGATTGCCGGCAACTCCGCATTGTCAAACTGCCGGCCACAGTGGTAGGCATTGCAGATAATGCCTTTCGGGACTGCAAGCTCCTAAATAGTGTCTTGGCTCCGGGTTGTCGCGACTTTGGTTACAAAGCCTTTTCGGAATGTTGTTCCTTGCAGCGTGTGTATGCATCGGGTGGAGCTGTAAACGTGTTCAATGGGGAAACCAATTTCGGGCAATACCTCTTCCAAGGGTGCATCAACCTTGCAGAGGTCACCGTGAGTGAGTTTCCATCCCCCCGATCTGAATTGAACGGGTTAACCCTGCAAGACAGGACCAGAGAGCTAGCTCCGGGCTGCCTCAGCTCTACAGGCATCTACACACTTGCTCTCCCAAAGCACTTTGTAGCCATAGGAGCGCACGCTTGTGACAGTTGTCGACTGCTTAAGAGTGTTGACCTCTGTAACACCATGATTGAAGAAATTCCGGAATTCACTTTTGGCCACTGCACCAGCCTTCGGGAAGTCTTCCTACCGACAACTCTCCATACAATCCGAGTTAAAGCCTTTATGAGCTGTGCAGCCCTTGTTGAGCTTGCCATTCCGCCTGCTCTCAAGTATATTGGAAGTAGGGCTTTCTTGGACTGCACTGCCCTTCGGAGGCTGGTCAAAATGCCCGGAACACGCAGATGGCGAGGGGTTTATGCTGAAGAAAATGCTTTTGCCATCTGTCCGGCCATGAAATGGCCACCCTGGCTGCATATGATCCCGGACATGGGCTACACCCCTGGTTTAGGATAGAGGATCATCCCTCCATCCACAGCTGTCGTGGCCCTGCTATCAATTTTGTTAGAGTCTGGGTGCGAGCCTTAGCTCGGGTCCGGAGTAGGCCAGCAATTGCGAAACAGTACTCCTCAACACGAGTAACTAACCATAGTTGCCCTCCGTTATGCATGGAGTAAGTGCCCAGAGGCTGTCGGATAGAGAAGGGTCTCGGCGTGGCGGTGATGTCGACAACTGCAAATCGTCCACCTGCCAGACACAGTAGTCGGTCACTGGTGTAGGTGTCAAGTGCTACGGGTTGTGGTCGCCCCAAGATGCAAGTTTTTCGGCACCATGGCATTCGATGACCTATAACGCAAACGACCTTTGGCGAGAAAACTATCTAGACCCAGCCTCAAAGAAGCTATGCTTCAGAGGCAGGAGAGAAGCAAGAGCGACGTGGGCAGTGAGTTGAGCCAAGTGCCAGTTTTCGAGCGTTAGAAAAGGAGGATTTCCAGGCATATACGGCAAGCAAAATGCACAGACACCAAGTAGAACCATGACCTCTTCTCGCCATCCGCTGCGTAGTGAGCCGATAGGAGCGAGAGCCTTAGTTCTGCGTTCCTACACGGCGGGTGGTAGATAGTGGCAATGAAGGATGCCCAGGGGGAACCTTAGTTCCCGCTGTTGATGTCCGACATTTCCAATTTTGTACAAAGAGGTACAGATATCATGCTAGGAGAGCTCAATGTTTCACAGGTTTCACACGGGCCTTGCACGCACCTCTCACTTTTTGCCATTACACAGCGCCTCACAGACTCAAGTGACATCCCCTTTTTGGCACCGTTGTGTGCCGAAGGGTGTTGGGTCTGCCTCCCCACGGGGAGGTTGTGCCCGGTTCACCCTTAGCTGCAGGCTTCTCTCGCTAGGAATTGCCGCCGTGTTTGAATTCTGTCTGGCAGCATGTGACTGGTCTTGTATGCGCCACCGGTTGAACGGGTTGTGCTGCAAGTATGGTCTTTTCCACGGATTGCTGCTTAGATTTTTGCACATTTGGTTGGCCTGATTACAACCACTGCTCGAGCATTGCGAGACACCTGACCTGCAAAGTGACCTTGTTTTGCCACACTGTGGTGTGGCCGCTGGCCACCAACACTTGGTAAGGAAAGTCCGTTTGAAGCCTCCTAGGCGGCTTTCCATGAACACAGCTTGCGCTGCAGTCCTTTTCTTTTGCGAATTCAGGCCCATTAATTGCCACTAGTCTCAGTTTCACACGTTTCACCTAGTGTAGAGGGGAGACTACAAGATGGTGGAGTTTCGGCCTGCGGGCTTGGGTGTTTGGTTTGGGTTGGTTTTGGGGCCTTCGTTCCTTTCTCCACCATCTGTCTGTTCTTCCCTTCCTTCAACGATGACCTGGGCACCATGCCCACACGGCGTCCGTACTCGTGGAAAAAAAAACTGCACTTGCTCTCCCAATGCATTTTGCCACTCTCGGAGCGCATGCATGCGACAGTTGCCGACTGCTTAAGAGTATAGACCTTTGCAACACCCAAGTTGAGGAAATTCCGGAATTCGCCTTTGTGCACTGCGCTAGCCTCAGAGAAGTCCTCCTGCCGATGACACTCCATACAATCCAAGTCAAAGCCTTCATGAACTGTGCAGCTCTCGTGGAGCTTGCCATTCCACCCTCGCTGAGGTACATAGGAAGTAGGGCCTTCCTAGATTGCACTGTCCTTAGGAGGCTTGTCAAGATGCCAGGAAGGCATAAATGGCGAGGAGTCTATGCAGAAGAGAACGCGTTCGCCATTTGTCCTGCTATGCGATGGCCACCTTGGCTGCACATGATCCCGGACATGGGGTACGCCCCAGGTCTCGGATGAAAACAAGGCTTTTTCTTGGCTACCGCAAGCGATGTGCTGTCAGTACTAGTTAGGAGTCGGGGCGTGCGCCTTGGCGAGGCAAGCCTGTGACTGGAAAGGGGAACAAGCTGCCTGACGGCAGAGTACGGCAAGTAAGATATGCAAGCACTAAACAAGCTCTTTGTGCCATTCGAACTGCAGTGAGCCAATAGGAGTGAGAGCCTTAGCTCTTCGTTCCTAACAGGCGGGTGGTAGAGAGTGGTAATGGCGGATGCCCAGGGGGAACCTTAGTTTCCTTTGTTGAAGTCCGACATTTCCAATTTTGTATAAAGAAGTACAGATACCATGCTAGGATTGTCCATGTTTCACCTGTTTCACTCGTCTCACACGGGCCGTGCATGAAGCCGTCTACCTTTTGCAATGGTGCAGTGCCTCGCTGACCTGGAAGACACCCCACTCTGCTTGCCATTGGTACCTGTGGGTGCTAATCAGGGCTGAACCGACCTCCCCTCCGGGGGGGGGTCTCTTCGCGCAATCTCTGCAGGCTTTTGTCGATTGAGGCCGCCGCTTGCGATTCTTGATTGGTAGCACGCCACTTTACTTGTAAGTGCAACCGGTTGAACGGGTTGTGCCACAAGGAAAGTCTTTTCCACGGCATGCTGCATAGCTTCGCCACCCTATGTGTCAGGGATGTAATCGACTTTGAAGCATTGCGATACACCGCATTGGGGTGGTGACTTGCATTGTGACCCTGATTTTGCCGCACTGTGGTGTGGCCGCTGGTCACTATACTTTGAAGTAAAGTCCCTTTTGAAGCCTTTTTGCGACTTTGCTTAAGCTCAGACCTGCACCGAAATGCTTTTCGCCAGTTAATTCAGGCCCTTCTTGACACTCTTTCTTGTCTCACCGGTTTCACCTAGCACAGAGGAAAGACTACATGATGGTGGAGACGCGGCCTGTGGGCCTTTTTGGTTTTGTGTTCTGTTGTTTTTTTGTTGTTTGTGGTCCGTGTTTTTTTCTCCACCATCCGACTGACTTTCCCTCCCTTCAACGATGACCTGGGCACCATGCCCACACGGCGTCCGTACTCGTGGAAAAAAATCGCAAAACAAGCCTTCCTTCAGAGTACCCTTCCACAGGAGGTTCCATCCCTGAGTACCATGGCGCTATGCGCTCTTGCAGGCAGCACGCACTTTTGAGCAAGGTGCAAGCAAAGAAAAAACAACACATAGCGAAGGACATGTGTACTTGACAAAGGTGAGCGACCCGTCTAGTCCAGGCAGCGCCGAGAGCTGTCGGCAGATGCCAGTGATCAAAGGGGAGAAGACTCTCCAGACCTGCAAAGACCAGCAATGTGTTCGCAGCTGGAATGGTGGATGAGCACACCGCCAGCAAGTTACGGCAAGTGAGATGCGCAAGCACTAAGTAGGACCACGAGCTCTTTTCGCCATTCGCAGCGCTGTGAGCCAATAGGAATGAGAGCCTTAGCTCCTCGTTCCTAACAGGCGGGTGGTAGAGAGTGGCAATGGAGGATGGTTAGGGGGAACCTTAGTTCCCTTTGTTGATGTCCGACATTTCCAATTTTGTACAAAGAGGTACAGATACCATGCTAGGATAGTCCAAAGTTTCACCTGTTTCACACGGGCCTTGCACGCAGCAGATCACTTTTTGCAATGACGCAACACTTCACGGATTTAGGAGACACCCCGTTTTGGCACCTTTGTGTGCCGAAGGGTGCTGAGTTGACCTCCCTTCGGGGGGGTGTGCCCTTTCGCACCCTTACCTGCAGGCTTTCGTCGTTTGCTATGGCCGCCACTGTTGAATCACCGCCTGGTAACATGCCTCTGGACTTGTAAGTGCAACCAGTTGCATGGGTTGTGCTACAAGAAAGGTTTTTTCCACGGCATGCAGCATAGCTACGCTACTCCATTTTGACATGGACGCAACCGGCGTTGGAGCATTGCGATACTCCTGACCTGCATCGTGACCATGGTTTTGCCGCACTGTGGTGTGGCCGCTGGTCACTAGTAATCATGAAGTAAAGTCCATTTGAAGCCTTTTTGGAGACTTTGCTAGAGCACAGACCTGCGTCACCATGCTTTTCGTTCGTGAATTCAGGCCCATTGCTAGTCATTAGTTTTCGTTTCACTTGTTTCACCTAGCACAGAGGAAAGACTACATGATGGTGGAGACTCGGCCTGTGGGCTGTGCTTTGTTTGGTTTTGGGTTGTTTTGGTTGTCCTTGTTCTTTTCTCCACCATCTGATTGTTCTTTCCTTCCTTCAACGATGACCTGGGCACCATGCCCACACGGCGTCCGTACTCGTGGAAAAAAAAACTGTCAGATCAGTGGCTCTGCTTAGAGCCACATTCGCCCTGGTGTAACATTCCTTGTCGAAGTCAGACCGATTGGAGTGGCCGCTGAGAAAGCTGGATTGGCCATGGAGGATGTACCAAGCGGCAGTTCATCACCGGCTCCCTTTCTGGGGGGGTGCTGGTTCCGGAAGATTCGGCAAGCTCCATGGGTGCTGCCCTCCCTACTGACGCCTTGTGAGCCGATAACTGCCGAATGTGCGTGATCAGGTTAGTTACCTTTCCAGAGCTGCTAAGTCTTGGGTCCTGCTACTCCCCACTAAACGACAGCACGACCGCTTGGTACTAACTGCCCTGTCGGCGTGACAATGAATGTCTCTCTCAGCATTGCAAAGTTCGACCGATTTGAGGTTACCTTGTCTCAGTGACTGACCTCAAAGTGTTCGGGCGTTCAATTGAATTTTTGCATCTGGCCACACAGACCTATTTAGAGAACCCGATTTGGGACAAACTGCAACAGAGTATGGAATACTGCATCATCTTTAAGGATTGCAGCGAAGTCCTGCCCTCGCAGGAACTTCTAGAAGGGTATCCGATCCACAAAATCCCGCTTGCTGTCCACGTCTCCATGAATCCAGAGGGCGTAGTCCCCAAAGGGGCGTTCGCAGGAGTGCCACGCCGACGTCATGTCAGCGTTGAGTCAGGTATTAGACTTATCGGCCCAGAAGCATGGCAATCGTGCCCACAGCTCCGAATTGTCAAACTGCCGTCAACAGTCGTTGGCATTTCTGACAACGCATTTCGAAGTTGCACACTGCTCAACAGTGTCACTGCCCCTGGTTGCCGAGAGTTTGGCTACAAGGCCTTTGATGAGTGCTGTTCACTGCAGTGGGCATATACCGCTGAAGGAGTTGCCAACCAGTTTAGCAGCACCACCAAGTTTGGGCACTGCCTCTTTCGAGGCTGCATCAACCTTGCCGAATTTACCCTGCGAGAGATTCCCTCCCCAAGTGAGCTGCCGTCACAAACCACTGCCAGCGACTTGGCTCTAGGTTGCCTCAGCTCTACAGGGATAACCACGCTAACACTCACGCAGGGCTTTACAGTCATAGGAGCACACGCTTGTGACAATTGTCACCTACCAAGAAAGTTGACCTTTCAAACACACAAATGGAAGAAATACAAGAATTTACCTTTGTGCACTGGACGAGCCTCAAAGAAGAAAGTCTCCCGATGACTCTCCACACCATTAGAGTCAAGGCCTTCATGAACTGTGCGGCCCTGCCAGAACTTGCCATACCACCCTCACTCAAATACACAGCGAGTAGAGCTTTCTTGGATTGCACTGCGTTCAGGAGACTTGGTTGTCAGGCCGGCACAAATGGCGTGGGGTTTATGCCCAGACATGAGATGGCCGCCATGGCTGCACATGATTCCGGACACGGGACATGTCTCTGGTTCAGCCTGAAGTAATCCAGTCTGGACACAGCAGTTTGTGGCCTTCCTGTAATCCATCTAGTCTGGGTGCAAGCCTTGGCTCGGGTCCAGCCAGGTCAACGCTCGCCCTAGTGCACCGTACAGTCCACACGTACATGCATTCCATAAGCTAAGAGAGTGGAGGGCAACTGACGCTTCCGCACTAGGGCCGGTCGAAACTGGACATTCCTGCCCTACATGTCATGGCGCCTGGCGATCCGAAGCACAATGACAAAGTCGGTCTCTTGCTGGTTACAGAAGCGCACCTCGAGTACAACGCCGGACTTGTCATTTCGATAGGCAGCCGAGGTCGCCCAAGTCCAATTACTAGTCAATCTAGTGCCAATGTGTTAGCGGAGGAACTTGCTGACTACCGTCTTCAGCTCCTTGCCACGGCACGACCCCCAATCAATCCCACTGACTGGTCTCAAGGAGGAACCATGTTTACCCCGCTGGTCGGAGTGCCTATGGAAAACTCCCTTGACCTGGTCATTGTATGGGCCATGCACGGTAGTTTCATGTGCAAGACATTTTGGCCAATGCCCAACACATGCCCCTCTCCGGCGCCTGATACAGGTGACGGGTTGCCGGTTCGATGGCCCAAGAAGGCCCACCCAGGCGCCTTATCAGAGGCGGGGCAAGAACGCACACCGTGGCTCACCAGGTGGGCACGTGCCACTTTCGAGCAAGGGTGTCTGTCCGTGCTGCCGCACTTGGAACGTTTGGATGCGAACTCACCTTGCTCGATGCGGATACTCAGGTGGCGCTGCAAGACCCGGTGCAAGAAGAACTTTGGAATTCCAATCACTTCTGTCTTGTCGTGCGCGAATGTTTTCGGTGTCTGGAGAACAATAAGCCTCTTCAGGGGCTTGATTATGAAGACTGTCCGAAGGCGATTCGAGTCCCTGCCTCCGAATCAGGTATTCTCGAAGCCAAGGCCTTCCACTCGACCATGCGAGTCCGCCACGCCTGCTTAGATGTCGGCTTCAGGATAATCAGCCCGCAAGCATGGCGGTATTGCCGCTCCCTGCGGATTGTCAAGCTGCCTGACACGGTTGTAACGTTGGGATATGCAGTTTTTCAGGGGTGTTACTCCCTGCAGGTAGCCGAAATGCCGGGATGTGTAGAGTTTGGTTTTCGAGTATTCTCCGAATGTTGTGCGCTGGAGAGGGTCGGTAACATTGTCGATGGAGGCAGCCACCTGGCGATTGGGGCCATTGTCAGTCAATATGCTTTTGAAGAATGTGCTAAACTAGCCCACCTATCCCTACCTCATGTACGAGCAGTGGTGGATAGTAGTGCACTCACTTCCCCGCAGGCAGGTCTACCCCAAGGCTGCTTCTTTGCAAGCGGCATCCAGCAAGTGGAACTCGGAGACGATACATACCACATAGGCCACAGAGCTCTTGAAAACTGCAAAGCGCTCACCAGTGTCAACATCTCCAACACGGGCATTCATACCCTACATATGCACACGTTTGCGCAGTGCCACTGCCTGTCAACAGTCAAACTGCCGAACTGCTTGCGTGAAATTAGGGCAGAAGTGTTTGTGGGCTGCAAAGCCCTGGAGAGACTGACTCTTCCGGGCAGCATTCGTTACCTCGGATACAGGGCCTTGGGGGATTGTTCAGAGCTCTCTGTCTTGGAGTATGTATGGAACAAGCAGAAAGCATGGCGATATCCGTATGCGGCTAACAATGCCTTTGAAGGCTGTGTCAAGCTGACCACCCCAAAGTGGCTGCACCGCATTCCGCCTAAGGACAGTGATTGGATTGCTCCTTGTAGTTGAAAGACTTGAATGAACGCCTAGCCCTTACTCATAAAGAAGTGCCAGGCCTGAGTGAACATGGATGGTTACCCAAGTAGCTGCCCCTCTGCACTGCGAGGCTGCAACCCCCAGTAGCTAGTACAGGCACAGGGAATCATACTGCCATGCATTGTGACCTGGAGTCGCAAGCGAGCTCACTAGTTAGCAATGAACGCCAACTAGTGGTTCATCTCCAGTTAACTTCTCTCTCAGGAGAAGAATACCAAGTCATTGTCGACCTCCAAGAGTTTGATCGGCTTGATGAGTTTGAAACCGCTGTCTTAGAGCAACTCCCGATCATAGGAGGAAGCAGCACGTTTGGGTGCGAACTCACCTTTGTTCGACGAGATACCGGGCAGCTCTTGCGAAGTCCAATATGGGACACCCTTAGAGACTGTAATCATTTCCAAATTGTCGTCCGCCAATGCAGTCAACGTGCAGAGCATAAAGGCCAGATGAGGAGGAAGGCAAAAGCACTCCGAGTACCTGTCACCCGTTCAGGGCAGGCGCTCCCCCATGCTTTCACACATTCGAGTGATATCAGGCACCTGCAAGTTGAAGCAGGCATCCACACCATAGGTGAAGCGGCCTGGCAGCATTGCACTAGACTTCTCATAGCACACCTGCCCAGCTCACTGCGTTGCCTGAAAGAAGGAGCCTTCCGATGTTGTTACGCGCTCCGCACAGTCACAGCTCCGGGGTGCACAGACTTCGGAAGCTGGGCTTTCGAGGAGTGCCATGCGCTGGCCTGGGTTGGAGACCCAGACCAAAGAAGCAATCAATTGGCACCGCAGGCGAGGCTCAACGTCCGAACTTTTGAACAATGCCGCACCTTGCGGACAATTGGCCTGGATAGGACTAAATATAACCCACAAGACCCGAATCGGGTCATTCCAGAAGGCTGCTTCCTAGGGGCAGGGCTAGAAATGATTGATCTCCCTGCTGACTTCAGCTGGATAGGGCCAGCTGCCTTTGAACACTGTACAAGGTTGCAGACGGTTGACCTCTCCCGTACTGACATTCTGCAAATAGTAGGGGGCGCGTTTGCCAGCTGCGCACAACTACAGTGTCTCAAACTAAGCAAGGCCCTGAGACGCATTGGGCGAGAAGCCTTCATGAAGTGCAGCTCACTCGAAGTCCCACACACCCCCCCTGCGTTACTCTACATCAACAAGCGAGCCTTTGCTGGCTGTTCGCAGCTATGCAAACTCGTGCGAATGGGAGAAAAAGAAACCTGGAGGGGCTTATGTGGAGCACAACACTTTTGAGAAGTGTACCAAATTGACACTCCCATCGTGGATTCGGCCTCTTCCCAAGCCAGATGCAGTGAAAGAAGAGTGGGAAGAATTCATGATCAGTTGTGCAGAAGTCACTCTGAGTGATACGGCACGTTTGTAGTAAGCAAGGGACAACATGGGAAAGCTAACTGTGCTACAGCGCCAGCGGCCCAGTGGTAGAATTGCTGAGAAAGGGAAAGGACGGCCACCTCCACTGAGACTTGTAGAGGGACCCTAAAGGCCGCGGCCACCAAACACAGTGCGGTTAAGTCCAAGGCGGCCAAACCGCTGGCGGTGTTACAGCGCATTGCAGAGAGTATTGAAAGCACACCTGAACACGGCGCAGAGGACGCAAGTCAACAGAGCATGCTCTGCGGGCATACTGGCCTAGTCAGCCTGGCAGAAACCCCCGTCCCCATGGGCATTAAAGAAGATCCCCACTCACCGGACGAGGATCCCCGAAAAGAGGGCGCAGACATGCAAATCAGCCCTATTGAGATTGCCCTTGGCGAGGAAGGGGACCATGCTGGGCTCGCGGAGGCCGACCTTACGGTACAATCCGAGCAGAGAGCGATGCAAGAGTTGTACCGCTTTCAAAAGCACTCGATGCCAACAACGCAAACAGAGGGTGTCGAGAGTGCATCGGTGCAGACCCAGCCGACAGCCGCAAAAGCTGCGCAAGCTGCACAAGATGCACAAGCTGCACAAGCTGTTGAGCTAGACCAGCCACCCTTGGCGCCCCCTGTTGCACTGTACGCCAATCTGCCCATTGAATGGCCCCTAGCGCGTATCAGTGTCTATACGCGCCACATTAGTGTCCTCCTACGTGTTACGCTCAATAGGAATTAAGCTTCAGAGGAGTTGATTTTCAACATTTGCCCCGTGAGGTGATTCGGCATACCAGGGAAGACTTCGACGCCATCTGTGGTGCCATGGCTGCCCAACTAGCCGCCCTGCTTGCGTTCCTCCAAGCGAGCCAGAAACACCGCGCAAAACAGATCAAGCTGAGTTAGCCCTCTATGCGGACCCAACTTACTGGCTGTATGGCCTTCTGTCCTTCTGTGCCAAGAGCTGCGAGGCGAAGACAGCAGAAGCAGGAGGAGAACCTGACTTCAGAACGAGCAAGGAAGCTCGGCTCCAGCGTTAGAACCCACTCGCAGCTCGCTGGCTCTGATGCAAGCAGTCGTCATGTCCTTTGCGCGGGGCCTGTACCTTGGCAAACCTGAGCTCCCCATAGACCATGTGCATGTATATTTCCCTGTTCAAATAGTGCGACAAGGTCATTGCGCAATGTGAAGCGCTAAAGCTTAAGGAAGGCTCGCTTGCCGCTTCTGAGCGATACAGGCACAATGTGGATAATGCTGCTAACAATCCTTATGTCATCGTGGGGGTCTTTGAAGGAAGATGCTCGTACGAGCAATATCCCCCCATCCCGAGGACCCCTATCCTAGCGAAGGCTTATGAAGAAGGAATTCTTGATGCAAGTTTTGGGCAGATTGTTTCCTTTGCCTCCTTTTATCAGACCAGCTTTCGCGTTGAGGTCCCACTGCGGCACAAACTCGAGGATGGGAGAGCTGACCCTGCACTAGATAGTCAGACAGCACCGAGACGCGGGTCTGCCAGGGAGACCCCGGTAGACAAGGGACCCAGCCCGAGGAGTAGCGGCGAGGCCACCGAACGCCCTGGTGCAAGGACACACCGTGCTGAGGCGAATGCTGGTGAGGAAACTACAGAAGAAGAGAGCTACGTCCCAGCCACTGGGCAAGGATGCTTCTCCTTTGAGATGAGCCTGCTGCAGAGAGCAGCGCAAACCTTTGCAAAGCGCTCGGTGGGTTGCGAGATGGCTGCATACTGGGTTAGCTACGACCATCTCGAGGAAAAGTTGGCGTCTTTTGTCCAAGCGCCGCGCGTACGCCGTCACCCCCCTCGCCCTGCTTCGGGTACACTTCGGAATCGGATACCTCTCCACCGAAAAATCAGACAAAAAGAAGCCCTATGCTGCGACCGACGTGCAAGGCCAGACTGTGCGCAACTGGGAACGACACGTCAACCGAGTCGTCCCTACGGGCTATCTTGCAATGACCTATCGCTTCCGTACAATATGAGAGAGGAGGGTGCGGAGATTGCCTATTTTCGCCAAATAGATCGCACCGTTGAACTGCCCGATACAGAAGGGACATCTCGAGAGGCAGCGGTACAAACCAAACCACAAACCTCCGCGTCTAGCCGTCAGTAAGGCAGGACCACAGTGAAGACGATTATGTACCATAGAAACGAACCTACGTTCTAAAAGGCAGTGCAGGTAGGCCCGGCGGTATCCCAAGATACTGTCGCTACTGGGTAGGGAGCCGTCACGTATAGTAGCTCTCATCTTGACATCGGTCACACCAGCCACTGTTGTAGGACAGACTGCACAGACACCCTCTCAGGAGGTGTCACACTCCTGAGTGGTGGGAACACTGCAAAAGCAGCTCAAAGGAGCCCCAAGTCGTATCCCAAGATGCTGTCGGAAGTATTGCAGGGTAGGTTGCCCGTAGGTAACTACTACTGTTTACCGTTTCCCCAGGTGCTGCCCATGTTGCACCTGGCAGGCAAGGATACCACTACAGGGCGCTGCCCGCCTCTTGGCTCAAGGCGCTGCCTGCGAGGACTGCAAGAGAGGGCTGCCAACGGCGTGACAGCCCCCCCATATGGCAGAAGACGCAAGCAGAACCGTGCGCCAAGCGCAGCAGGCTGACTGGGAAGAAGACAGCTTACTTCGACTGTACCTCACCACACTTGCTGGTACGGTGATACAGCTACAGGTCCCTGTCAGCATCTACCACACGTGGGAAATGTTGGAGGAGTACCTAGTTGAGCACCTGCCGTGCATTTGTCCCATCGAAACGTTTGGGTGTGAACTCACCCTACTCAATGCGGATACTCAGGTGGCACTTCACGACCCTGTACAAGAAGAACTTTGGAATACCAATCACTTTTGTCTCATCGTGCATGAGTGCTTTCGGAGTCTGGAGAACAACAAGCCCCTCCAGGGGCTTGATTATGAAGACTGCCCGAAGGCGATTCGAGTCCCTGTTTCTGAATCAGGTATCCTTGAAGCCAAGGCCTTCCACTCGACCACGCGAGTCCGCCACGCCTGCTTAGATGTTGGCTTTAGCGCAATCAGCCCGCAAGCGTGGCGGTATTGCCACTCCCTGCGGATCGTCAAGCTACCGGACACGGTTGTAACGTTAGGATATGCAGCTTTCCAGGGATGTTACTCCCTGCAGGTAGCCGAAATGCCGGGATGTGTAGAGTTTGGTGTTCGAGTATTCTCTGAATGTTGTGCGCTGGAGAGTGTCGGTAACATCGTCGATGGAGGCAGCCATCTAGCGATTGGAGCCATCATCAGTCAATATGCTTTCGAAGAATGTGCTAAACTAGCCCACCTATCCCTACCTCATGTACGAACAGTGGTGGATAGTAGCACACTCACCTCCCCGCAGGCAGGATTGCCTCAGGGGTGCTTTTTCGCAAGCGGCGTCCAGCAAGTGGAACTCGGAGAGGATACATACCACATAGGCCACAGAGCTCTTGAAAACTGCAAAGCGCTAACCCGTGTCAACCTTGCCGATACGGGCATTCATACCCTACATATGCACACTTTTGCGCAGTGCCACAGCCTGGAAACAATCAGGCTGCCGAACTGCTCGCGGGAAATTAGAGCAGAAGTGTTTGTGGGTTGCAAGGCCTTGGAGAGACTGACTCTTCCGGGCAGCATTCGTTATCTAGGATACAGGGCTTTTGGGGACTTTGCAGAGCTCTTCTCCCTTCAGTATACATCAGCATGGCGGTATCCCTATGCTGCCGACAATGCCTTTGAAGGCTGTATCAAACTCACCATCCCTAAATGGCTCCACCGCATCCCACCTAAGGACAGTGATTGGATTGCCCCTTGTAGCTGACAGAGTTGAATGAACGCCTAGCAACAACTAATAGAGTAGTGCCAGGCCTGAGTGAGCATGGACGGTTACCCAAGTAGCTGCCCCTCTGCACTGCGAGGCTCAAACCCCCAGTAGCTAGTACAGGCGCAGGAATAATACTGCCATGCATTGTGACATGGAGTCGCAAACGAGCTCACTAGTCAGCAATGAACGCCAACTGGTGGTCCATCTCCAGTTAACTTCTCTCTCAGGAGAAGAATACCAAGTCATTGTCGACCTCCAAGAGTTTGATCGACTTGATGAGTTTGAAACCGCTGTCCTGGAGCAACTCCCGACCATAGGAGGAAACAGCGCATTTGGTTGCGAACTCACTTTCGTTCGACGGGATACCGGGCAGCTCCTGCGAAATCCGGTATGGGACACCCTCAGAGACTGCAACCGCTTCCACATTGTCGTCCGCCAATGCTGTTATCGTGCAGAGCATAAAGGCCAGATGAGGAGGAACGCAAAAGCAATCCGAGTACCGGTCACCCGTTCAGGGCAGGCGCTCCCCCACGCTTTCACACATTCGAGTGATACCAGGCACCTACAAGTCGAAGCAGGCATACACACCATTGGGGAAGCGGCCTGGCAGCATTGCACTAGGCCCTTAGGCTTCTCATAGTGCACCTGCCCAGTTCACTACTATGCCTGAAAGATGGAGCCTTCCGATGTTGTTATGTGCTCCACACAGTCACTGCTCCGGGGTGCATAGACTTCGGATGCTGGGCTTTCGAGGAGTGCCATGCGCTGGCCTGGGTTGGAGACCCAGACCAAAGTAGCAACCAACTGGCACCGCAGGCGAGGCTCAACGTCCGAGCCTTCGAGAAATGCCGTACCTTGCGGACAATTGGCCTGGAAAGGGCTGAATATAACCCGCGAGACCCGAATCGGGTCATTCCAGAAGGCTGCTTCCTTGGGACAGGGCTAGAAATGATTGCTCTCCCAGCTGTTTTCTGCTGGAAGGACCAGCTGCCTTTGAACACTGTACGAGGTTGCAGACGGTGGACATCTCCCGGACTGGCATTCAGGAAATAGTAGGGGGCACCTTTGCATGCTGCCCCCAACTACAGTGCCTCAAACTGACCAAGACCCTGAGACGCATTGGGCGAGAAGCGTTCCTTAAGTGTAGCTCGCTAGAAGCCATACACATTCCACCTGCTTCTCTCTCGCGGTTGGGATGCAACCTGTATAGCAACTCCTCCTTAACTCGAACAAGGTGACTTGTGCAGAACCTGCACACATAGCGCCTCGACTCGTGCAAAACAAAAAGTTGGCGGGTGGTTGTGAATGGTGATGGAAAGCGCCCAGGGATAACCTTAGTTACTCTCTGTGGCTGCCAGACCATGGCCAATCTTGTACAAAGATGGCGCAAGAACCACGCTAGGATAGGTCTACTGTTTCACCTGTCTCACACGGGCCTTGCGCGCAACAGGATGGCGTCTTTACGATGGCACCATTTCGTGGAAGGATGGTTCACCCCTCTGTGGCACATTTTTGAGAGCCAAGGGGTGCAATGATGACCTCCCTTGGGGGAGGGAATGCAGCACCTTCGTCAGCAAGCCTTTTCGGTTGCTTTGCCTCCACCGCCTGACCCGTGATCCGCCTCTCTCTTCGTTTGTGCAATCAGTTGTATGGGTTGTGCTGCGAAAAGGGATTTTTCCTTGGCTAGCCTGGCGTTGCAACAACTGACTTCCCTTGGCAAGAATCAGTACTGCTGACAGTCATGATGAGCCCCGTGCGAAAAGCTACTTGACCATGTTTTGCCACTCGACGCAGTGGCCGTGTGGTCACGGTTTTGATGATTGGACGAAGCCTCTTTGATTGGCTTCGCTTGCTCTTCGCTCGTGCACTGACTCTTTTGACAGATTTCGTAGCGAATTCAGGCCCTTAGATAGTATGCTGTCTACTTTTCTCACCTGTCTCACCTCCGTACAGAGGAAACACTGTTTGAATGATGGGGAATCGGCCTCTGGCCTTTGGTGTTGTTTGGTGGTGGTTTGGTTGGTTGGCTTTTTGTTTTGTTTTTTTCTGGTTTTTTGCTTGTGTTCTATTCCCCATCATCTTGTTGTGTTTCCTTGCCTTTCAACGATGACCTGGGCACACCGCCCACACGGCGTCCGTACTCGTGGAAAAAAAGTGCATTCATTTACGGTGGTTGTGCCACTGAGAGGCTGTTTTCCAAGTCCAGCAAAGCATTGCAACTGATGACTCTTGGCTGTCGTCATCATTCGTGCTGCAACTTTCGCGCCAGCTGCTCTAATCTTCCAACTGCGACCGAGACTGGCAAGGATGACATTTCCCTTGCCTATACAAGAAGGCCACCTTTGATTGGCCTTCATGGACAACCGCCTGCGTCCAGATACAGTGAATTGCTTTCGTCGAGAATTCAGGCCCACCAAGGTAGTTTGATTTTCTCTAATTTTTCACATGTCTCACCTCAGCGCAGAAGAAACTCTGCCCACATTGGTCGTTGGGGTCTTTTGGTCCTGGTGCTTTTTGGGGTGGTTTTGTTGTTTTGGTTGTGTTTATGCTTCAGTAATTTGCAATTGTCACAGGCATGTGCACCCAGCACTTGGAAATCCCGAGTTAGCTCCAGTGTAGTGATTCCAGTGGCAGTTCTTAGAAAGAGACACTGGACTCGGGCAGGCGTGAGCCTATTCACAATGTTCACTTCTTTATCCCTTCTCTGGGGATGGTGACACAGGACCGCCCCAGATCAACTTGTGCAAGGTAGCACAGTCAAGTATGATGGCGGTACTGTCCAGTCATCCCCATTGGGAGGGAGATAGTTGAGCCACCATGGGAGCGCTAACCTGAAACAAGCTTCGTTCAGCCGCGGGGCAGCGAGTATACCTCGATGGTTGAAGAAGCAGCCATGAACCTGATGATGACGTACTGAGCGCAAGGGATGAATTCACAGCCCCAGGCCTCACGCTGTTTCACCGCTTCTTTTGGCTGACTCAGCCATCCGGAGGTATGAACCTGGCCAGCGGTTTTGGTGGGGTTGGTTTGTTGTTTTGGGGGGCTTTGTTTTTCTATTTCTGCTTGCTGGCTGGTTCGTTTCTCAATCTTTTACTAGCTTAAGGTGACTTGTGCATCACCTGCACACACAGCGCCTCGACTCGTGCAAAAAAAACCTAAAACAAGCTTCGAAAGCATCATGAGCGGCATATGGACGCTGCTAGGTGGCTCGCACCAGTCCACGGTAGTGCAGGCAAGACAACAATGCACACTCTCCAAACCCTGTGCGCAATGTACCTGATCTTGTCAGGAAGATCTATGCTGGTAAGGGCGAGGCAACCCAAAAATGCCTCTGCCTGTGTTTCCTGCAGGTGGGCGGCAGGCTAACGTCCATGAGCTTTGTACAGTGTGAGAAAGTGTGCATGTTGATTGTGTTCAGAGACGCGCTGGATGTCGACCTTGATATTGTTTGCAATTTTCATAAGCTCTATGCCCTATGTATTTGGCATCTACGCTCAGGGTGACACTTTGGATGCCTGACGAATGAAAGCATCCTTGTGGGATCCCTTCTGGTGGGGGCGGCGTTATGGGGGCGACAGGTCCCGCGCTGGTACGAGGCATGATGTACAGAGCTGAAACTCTGCAGCCTCCTTCTTTGTTTTTCTTTGCACGGGTGGAGACGCTGTGTGTGCAGAGGTTGCACAGGTCATGTGCTGGTGAGGAGAGTTACGATCCAGGTTGCAGGTCTCCTTCTCTGGGGCGTGTGTTGTTTTGTGGTGTTTTTGTTTGGGTGTTTGGTTGGTGTTTTCCTGTTTTGTTCTGGTTCTCCTTTTTTTGAACTTGCAGAGTTTCTACCTCAAAGATGTCCGAACGAAAGCGACAGGCTCCTAGAGAAGTGACTTGGGCTGCTGAGAGCCAGACATGCCAAGTCAAGTACTGTCCACCAGGTAGAGCCCCAGGCCTCATCCTGTTTCACCGCTTCTTTTGGCTGACGCAGCCATCCTGAGGTATGAACCTAGCCAGCGGTTTTGGCGGGGTTGTTTGTGTTTTTTGTTTGGTGTTTGGGGGGTTTTGTTTGTTTCTGTTTCTGCTTGCTGGCCGGTTCGTTTCTCTACCTTTCACTAGCCTGAGGTGACTTGTGCGCAACCTGCACACATAGCGCCTCGACTCGTGCAAAAAAAAGTGCTGTCCACCAGGTAGACCATGTGACCTTACGACCTCTAGCAAGACCACAAAAACAGCCCAGGCAAAAGCAGCGCAACAATTCCCAACGGAGGGGTGGTTAACAGCCGATACAAGACCATTCGAAGGGCATATATGGCAACGGAAAGTGAGCAGAAAAGGAGCCACCAAAAGAAGAAAACGAGACAAGCTAGTTCCCTCAGTTTTCTAGAGGGTAGTGAGCAACGACTCCTGTCCGCGGGGGCGACCCCTGACCGAGACAGGGGTGCTGGTCACCCGTGCTGGCACAAAATGACCCATTGCCCCGCCCGAGGGTCCGACTCCCCTTGGCAGAACTAGCAGCTGGATTTTAAAAGGCATTACAAGCCAAAAGGAAGGGGCGCAAGCGCCCTCCTGTGGCCTTGAGAGCCTGCCTTTGCTGACTGTCAAAGGCCCCTATAAAGCTTCGAGCCGAACACAAGTGGTCGGTGCCTCATGAAATCCGGCTGTCCTCTGTGATCTGGCAAAAAGCAGTTCTGTTCTCCCTAGAAATGCTGCACCAAGCAGTCTCAACCACCCGCCTAGCGCGGCAGAGGTCAGGGGTCTCAGGTGCACCAATGGAGTACTCGAGTCGCGCAAGAAGTCACCATGATGCATTGGATTCTGCCCGAGCAGATCCACCACCGTCCCCTGCCATCTCACTCGATCTCTGCGTTGAGCAATGGCTCCCAAAGCAGGGAAAGGGTGACGACCCTCGTGCTCAGAAACTTTCGTCTGCAAGAGCCTGTGACCAGGCCTGTCCATGCAGGCCGATCACACAATGCCACTCCACAGGCACATGGATAGCAGGTGAAATTGAATTCGAGGCCCAGGTGGCTAGTTGCCACAGTTCCCTCTTCTCACCGTGTTTCACCAATGATGTATGGAGATGAAACTCTGCAGTTCTTCCTTTTTTGGTTGTTTGCTATTGTGGTGCTTTTTGGGGTTTGGCTGGTTTTTGCTTTTGTGTTTCGTGTTTCTGAGTTTGCAGTTTCAACCTTTAGCAAAGATGACCTGTGCACACCGCACACATGGCGTCTCCACCCGTGCAAAAAAGATTCTTTTCCAGCAGTGGAGCAATTTGTGCAAAGTCAACTTGAGACAGTGCCAAACAGCTTTCAAAGACACATGGAGAAACTTGGGCTCCTGGAGCGAGTTCTTTAGTCTCTCGTTCATTGACCCCTGTCCTTGCAACTGTCGATCGCAAGACCGCCTGACATGTCCTCTAGATGCACTGTGGATCAACCCACTTTCGGTTTCACTTCATCCAGTAAACGCCACACTTTGGCAATTGCCCGGCTGATCTCTTCTTGCTGGAAATCTTGACCTCGCTTCAATTTAGGGTTTTGGTTGGGCGAGTTCACCATTTCCCCTGATAGCTTTTGTAGGGGATCAGTGTCCGTCAGGGGAAACCTGAACGACGATTTGCAGATTGTAATTTCCAGCAAGAGAAAGAGATACATGTGAAGAGTGCTGAAAGATTACACTACTCTTTGAATTGTTATAGATAGACTTATCTATACCTTATTTGGCAAATGAAGTCCAACGTATAACGTTTAGTGTACTTGTTCACGAGTGTTCTACGGTGGATCTTATTTGTTCACAACATTTTGGCTCACGTTGGACTTCATTTGCGAACGCATTTCTTTTTTCTACCCTCCCACCCTCACCTGGTTTGCTCTACTTGATTAACTGTTCTATTCCCGGCGCTCTCGATGTCGCTGTTTTCACCAGTTCTTGCATTCCTCAGTGAGGACTCGCGCGCTCCAGAATGTTTCAAAGCGACGTCCCCCCCCAACAGGGGGGATCAGTGTCCATCAGGGGAAACCTGAACGACCGTTCGCAGATTGTAATTCCCAGCAAGAGAGAGATATATATGAAGAGTGCTGAAAGATTATACTACTCTTTGAATTGTTATAGATAGACTTATCTATAGATTATTTTGCAAATGAAGTCCAACGTATAACGGTAGGGAAAGTGTTCCGTATTCAGAGTTCAAACCAAACTTTGTCAAAGAGATTGCGCAGCCGATTTTGCGCCGTTCAACAATGTTGATTACCATGCAACTGAAAGGTACAGATTGAAATTTGCCAGATCTCTTGTACGCACGCGTTCGAGTGACCAATTCATGTCAAGGTGATCCTTGATGATCTTCGCAGATCTCGCGACGAGAGTGAAAAATTTGAATGCGTTGAGAATGCGTTTGCGTGAGCTGAGAGCTAGAATTCGTAAACCTTGAAGCTTTGGTTCATTTGTTGAGTCTCAGGAGTCGTTGAAATTAGAAGGGTTCAGGACAACGAGGATGATCTTTTCTCGGTCTGAGTGACCACCTTGCTCCAGGAGAATTTACAGAGACATCTGAACAGTGAGACTGTTTTCATCAAAGTTCACAGGAGAGAGAGCGAGTCAAGATGATCGGTTCTTTTTTCTTTCTTTTGTTTTCCTTTCGGAGAAGCGTCGCCGAACTTTTCCGCAGCCATTTGTGTGTGTGGGCGCGCGCGCGACAGCCATGTTGTTTTCGTTGAGCAGCTGTGTTGCTGCGCTGGCGCTGTATGGGCTGATGGCGCTGCTTTTCGTTTTGTGGAAGATAGCGATGTTTTGCTGTCGTGGAAAGGAGAAGATGAAAGCAAACCCGAATTGCGCACCTTCGTGTTTGACCGCTGCTTGGTTGGGGGATGAGACAGTACCAAAAGTTGAGAGTGTCTCAGCTGCTGCTGACGCTGCTGCTTCTGCGCCTGGCGCTTCCAAAGCAGCTGCAGCTGAAGTGAATGTGAGCGAAGTGTTTATGACCGCTTGTCGGACGAGGTTCCATACGAAGAGGACCTGTCACTACCTCAAGAAAAGAGCAAAGTTGTCACTTTCCAACAGTGCTTGAAATGTGTCTCAACTCAAAATGGTTGATGGCATGTAGACTTCGAAAAAGGGTGTGGAAAGTAGCTAGCTGGAATAGCGAAGCCTCCATAGCATGCTTTCAGAATGTGCGTGAGCTTTGTGTAGTCGGTTTGAAACAATTGCAACTTCCCTTGAGGTCTTTCAGACCTAGGTGTTTGTAGACAAGCCGGGTGGAATAGCGTTCTCGTGTTGTTGAACAATCTGGAGAACACGTTTGATGCTTTAACATGTTTACAAAACAGATTGGAACCTTTGGGAGACATGTCCCGAGGTTTTGTACAAGTTTGCTACGATGGTAGCATATTTGGCTCAAGCGTGCGGCAGAAAAAACGCGTTGCGAGTGTCTTTTCTTTTGTCTCGGTTCCGTCGTCGTGCGTACACTTGACTTGCAAGAAAGTTTTTCACGTTGAGAGCTTGCGAGGAAGGTTTTATTTTTCGTGAGTTTGTGTGTCAAACTTTCACGAGAACGTTTTTTCTGCCTTCAAGAAATGCGCGTGCGTGGCGCCAGACTCTCAGACTTCCCGACCCAACCTTGCGAAAAATCTGTTGCTGGACATCTGTTTTCAGAGTGTTTCAACAATGCAAGCAAGACGCACTTGTCAATCACAAATCAAAACCTCCACAACCAACGTTCGACTGCACTTCCACACCCATTTCCGGGTTTTTGACTGCGGAAGCTGGAACGTGTCAGAGTCCAGTCGATTTGCCAAGATTTCCTCGTTCATCGATCCTGCAGTGCGCGTTCCATGAGATTTCTGCCCAAGCGAGAACTGACTTGTTAAAATCTACGTCTGCAAGCCAAACGTGGAAGATGTCCCTGGACGCAAACGGACTTGCCTTCCGGCAGTCGGTGCCGATGAGAAAAGCAGCGACTGTGTGAGAGATCAAGTGACGTGTCCATTTTGGAGCGCATTTCCAGTGTTGGAACCGACACGAGCAAATCCAGTTTGTTCTCTTGGATGCTGGTTTTTCTTGCCTTGACATGTCTTTTTGCCTTGTTCGGCGTCTTGGGGTTGGTCCCGTTCGAGTGACGGAGCGAGACTTGCGCCAAGGGGAAGTAAGAGCCGCCTCCACACCGTCTAGACCCACGCTGCTCTTTGCAGGTAGAAACTTTGAAAATTTTGCAAATGTGACCAGCATACAAGGAACCCTCAACGACAACAGCTTTAAAATTTTCATGGCTGACGGCCAGCGACCAAAAACCGCCGGAGGCCATGCAGAATGCCTTTGACGAATGCAATGGAAGTGAAAAAATCATATGTCGTCCCTCCTTTTCTTTTTGTCGTGGATTCCAATTCAGTGTTGGCCCGGTGTCGCGCACGATTTTTGCATACCTATCAACAACTGTGTCAATGTTAGCGCCCCACATCAGCCACCTTAGCTGATGGTGTTTTCGTTACAAAACACATCATGCAGTTGTGGTAGTGGCAATGCGAAGGTTGTTAAATTTTGCACGTTTTTGCCGGTCACTTCACTCCAATGAGACGATTATTGGCCATGAATCTGGAATGGGTCGTTTGTATTACTGTAAAATTTAAAACGAATTGTGGTGATGCTTTTGTTGGCCAAAAGAGGCATCGAATCAATGCTTTTGCCGTTGATTGAGTTTGCAGTTTTTTGGGACGAAAAAACAAACACACAAACATCAAAGATTCAGGTGGTTTCCGCCATTGGTCAAGATTGTTCTTGGCAGATTCTTTATTGAATAACAGTTTGAAATATCAAATTTAGACACCACGTTGTATTTGTGCACTTTTATGTTTTTCAGGTCTTTCCAGATTTGCGTGGTTCGTCAAGACACTTATTTTGGTCCAGTTTTTGTGTCATCGTGGGTCTTATTTTTCCAATCACTTTTGGTGCTTGATTACTTCGGAGAATGACTTGGGTGTGAAAACTTCAAAGGATGCTTGGTCTTCAATTTGGCTTGAGACCAGGCTTCAATCTAGGAGTGCTTGGCTTTTGCACAGCGTTCCTTTCAATCCCTGATGTCAGAGGCACCATGCTTGTTGGCAGTGCTTGTGCATGTGGAACCGTGTTTGTGTTGGTCATTCGTTTGCAGGCATATTGCAACAGGTCACGGAATGCTGTTTTGGTGAAGGACAGCTCCCGATTGAGTGCCATCAAGTATTGTGTTTGTGCACGAATGAACAGAAACGAGCTGTGTTTGATCAGCATTTGCTTTGTCGAGGATGACATCGGGAAGGCTACACATGTTGCATGTTTGCAGTCGTTTGTGTGGTTCAACACTCTATCACAGACACATCAATTGGCCGGTGCCAGGCTAAACCCAGCATCTATGACTTGCCCCCAGAGGCCGATAGCTTGTGCAACGACTAGGAACGCTCTTGGAACTTGGAACTTATTAAGAATCGTTTCACTGAGAATCGTTTTACCTGTAGTAACAAGAAACTACTAGTAGGTTTTTGAAGCTACTAGTAACAAGAAGCTACTAGTGGTTGAAAGAGAAGGACTCTTCGCAGCAGAAAACATTTTATTTTTGGCTCGCGGCTCGATCTTAGTATATAATCAGATGCACAGCAAGGTTGTAGCATACAGGCGTCATACCAAAGTGCAACGGCACTGTGACAAATTTGTGAAGTGTATATATATATATATAGAATAATTCGATGCAAACTTGTAATCTCGTTCTACGCACCAAGTGGAAAATACAATACAGCGCAATTTTTTCCCATCGGGTCATGGATTCGTTGCTGTGGGCCCAGTGTTTGTGTTCTTTGTATAGGGTGACGTTTGTCCGCGATTCCTGCAGACTTGAGGTCATGGCTCATTTTGGATCACTTCCGAGACTATGACAAGTGGCTCACTTCAATCAATCAATTAATCAATCTATCTCTCTCCCTCTCTTGCTAGAGGGGCTCAGAGCAAATAACAACCCCCGGACATTCCAAACTTGACTGTGCAAAGCAAGCTGCTAAAACTTGACTTGTTTTGACAGGTGGCCTTGGCAACGTGTAAATCCATTGGAGCAGCAACTTGAGGATCATCCATCCTTCGTGTTTGCTGAGGACGGGCTTGTGGTAATCCATTTTGAACAGCACAAGTATTCCAGCTGTGTGACAGGTTCTCTTCATTCTCCTTGCGGGCTTTGCTTTTCTGCATGCCACCTGCGAGACTGATGCTAAAGAAGAACGCCGTCTGAAGCTGCAACTCGTTCAACAAGTGGTTCTCAGTTCTCAGCCTTTCCAGCCGTGTGTTCAGGCTAGAGCGAAGCCGTACGCATGAAACATATCCTCTGGCTTTTGAGGATATGGTTGGCTACTTTCATTGTCGGCACTGTCAATGACTATATTTTCATGCTGCTCCCGGTAGTCGACAACTTTTGGCAGGCACAGAACCTCCTCCCGTTGGCCGTTGTGCTATTTTGTTCTGCCAGAATGTAACAGTACAGTTGTGTTCTGTTTTGTGTCGACAGACTTTGGTGAAGGCTCAGGGCTTGGTCATGCTCACACCGCGGATGCCTCTATACATTCCCTGCGTGTACAACGGCTTCATGTATTGGTCCACAGCTTGCAACCCAGTGCTTGTTATGTACATGAGTGAGCATTTTGGCGGAAAAAGAACTTCGGAGCATGTCTCGTTTCCGATTTGTCTAATAAGACTCAGAATCTATGTTCATTGGAGGTAGCAGCAGCTCGAGTCTTTCAGCATTGGCGTCCATGCGCTATAGCAGAAGCAAGCCTAGCAGGCTACACTTGCAGATTCGTCCAGTCTAAATTACAGGCTTCTTATTTAGGGATGACCATGCTTGCCTTTCTTTGTCTTGCAGGTTTGCTGGCAATGATATTCTATGCCCCGTACGACATGTGTGGTGCGAAGTTTCTTTGGTGCTTCGGCCTTAATTTGAATAGGCTTATGGTGGTAACTTTCAAAGAGGTTTAGTTCGCTTTGTTCTGCGACAGGTGGACTTGGCATGACACAGATCCTGGAGTTGCATTACGCTGGTTGGGCGTTCCAGGTGGAAGTACAGCCGCAGTCGCAGATACTCTGTAGTTGCACATCTATCAAGGCAGACAGCCTCCTCTAGTCTTGTTTGGGCTAACTTGTCTTGCTTTCGTAGTTGATGATTTGAGAATCAAGATGAATCAAGGCGTGGACAATCACTTTCACATTTTGCTTCTCACTCTTACTGCACGGTGCTGAGAGCAACGTTTCTTCGATATGCCAAGTGACTTGCAGTCAAAACAGAATGACATGATATGTGCTGTTTTGGCTACTTCAGTCTTTTGACCTTTCTATGGAATCAGGCGGCTTGGATCCGACCTTGGCTGGAGTCAGATCAAGACCCTTGCATTGGCCTGCTGGTAGTTTGTCTGCAGTCCTTCCTCCAAATCCCTCAAAATTACTTGGATGACCCTTCTTTGCTCTGCTCGACACCTCAGGTCCACACCTCTCATGCTTGTGGTGCTGAACATTTTCACCATTATTGGCTTTGACAGGCGTCGGAATGATTTGCTTGTGGACTGCATGATTGCACAAACTGAATAGTACTTTCACTTTGACTTGACGTGCTCTGGGCACAGAAACCGTGGTTCGAGAGTGTGCTTCGCCCACTGAATCCCACGTTTGATGGTGCAGGGTCGGCATGCCTGGTCCACAGACAGTTTTGGCAGCTGCTCTTTGTTTTGCAATGGCCTGTGTTTGCCAACCAATCCCAAAGGCCGGAATTGTTCTATTTTCACTTCACTCGCCACAAACCCAAGACCTTTTTTGCCAGGTTTGGCCTCAAAAGAAGGTACATCCTCTTAAGCGTCCAGAGTGTCTTTGACCTGCACCCAAGTTGCTCCTAGATTGATTCAAGGAATGTTTCTTCTCATGTTTCTCCATGTCTCCCTATTTTTGTGAAACCACGTCCAAGGCACTGGTCAGTCCGTGCTACCCTGTGCATGTATTTTGCCACCTTGGTGCTGATTGGTTTGCTCTTTTCACCTGAGAAGCAGGACGGAAGCGACTATGCTACACTGGTGTTTTTTGAGGGTTATTTGGCTCTTTAAGTGTTTGGAATCACGAGTCTTGCATTACGCAGGTTTCTACGGGGGTTCACCAACAGTTTGGTGATTGCCACGCCACGGACATTGATTTGATGGGCTATGAACGCAAGTCTGATTCTGAGTGGTCTTGTGTCTGGCTGGTCTCACACAAGCCTTGCAAGGCGATATATATGCCGGGAGCGCTTCCCGACAGACTACTTCCAGTTTAACTGCCCTGAGGTTGGGAGTCCATGGCTATTTTTGTTTCCCCCAGAAGATGTGTTTCAGCAGGCCGCAAGGTCAAGCATAACACCGGAGGCAAGCATGACAGGCTGGAATGATAGTTTTTTGGCATTCGATCTGTAGCCTTCATAAATATTGGTATTTGCATTTGAGAAAGTCCCTGTCAGATAGTGTGGCTTCATGGTACACTGTGTGTGGACGACCGCACAGAAACTACAAAAGCTGGCTTTCCGGCTTGCTGGCCTTGTGTGGACTAGGCCTCATTCTTTCAGTTTGCTCAGGTTTTGAGGATAGATTGATGAGCCTTGCACAGGTTCTTTGCTGTTCTACTTCTCCTTCTCCCTATGCCAGGCTTGGACCTGTATGACTGGGCAAAGGGAATCAGTTTGCTTGGTGAACAGGAGTCTGTGCCGAAGCCTCCACCAGCAAAGATGGAAAGCTCAAAGGTTGAGTCGGTTGAGGCTCAATTCTGATTGACCATAAATGCAAGCCTGCAAAGCAGCTTTCAATTGTTCGGCTGTTGGAGTTCGCTGGAGTTGTTTGATCTGTAGAAGTCGCAGGTGTCAGATGCAAAGCTTCGCAAGAGACGAACCCGAGAGTCTACACCAGGCCACGAACGGCTTTGAGAAGAGCTTCATGTTCTTTTGGCATGCAGGCTAGAGGAACAAGAAGCTACTAGGGGCTCCTGGCCTTACTACTAGGAACAAGAAGCTACTAGGAGCTTTGTGCAACACACCTTCTACCTTTCACAAACAAGGGCATCGCTACCGTGCTTACCCAATACGGTGCATTGTGCAGCCCTGTGACGAAGCACTCACAGAATGTGCGTTTGGTACAAGACTGGGAGCCTTTTGATGGAGCACATGGAGTCACACCACCATGCGCATTCTCTTTTTTGGAGGGGCTAGACAGAACTTGCCTGCTGAATGCACACTCTGCCCACCATGCTTGCCATACTCGCTGCCTTGCTCACAGTTTAGCTCACTGATTGCCTCGCTTCCCACTTGCCAAGCTCATCGATTCAGCGGCTGACCACTTTGCTGGCTCAGAGCTTTATCAAAGGTTCACTGCATCAAATGAGAACACAAAGCTGCAACAAAGCTTTTGCTTTGGGCATTTCTGCTCTGGTAATAAAAAACGAGACATCGCTTCCTTCTTCTTGTTCTTTTGTTCCATGAAACTCTTGAGATTGCTGCCTGTGTGGAGAAGAGGGAATGTGGTTGGAACAGTTGACACACAGTTGCGGCCCTTATTGGTCTCAAGTAAAATGACGAATTAGTTGTGGCAGGCAAATGAGGGCTTCAAGACGAGCCAACATGCGGCCAAAAATCTTGCGCTGGATTGGCAAGTCATTCTTTTTCTGTTTGAGCTCAGCAAAGTGACCTGCAGTGAGCATTGTCCTAGCAGTCGTTGTTGGGATCCTGAGCGTCCAGGGCTTCACCTACGGCCGCAGTGAGCCAGCCGATGCAGAGGGTGCCAGGGAGGCAGGAGTGCAGGGAGTGCAGTTGTCACCCGCTTGTTTACAAGATTGAGTTGTATATGTTTGTTTCATTGGTTGTACTCGGGTTGCTTCGCGACAACAACTGCCCGCACCAGTGGCTCTCAGACATTGTATATTGGACGCCCCGAACATGTAAAATGTCAAGAGGGTCGAAAAGTATATCCTACAAAGGCATATGATGTGGACCCACTGAAAAATGTACATGTTTGAGGGGGTCGAACAATCGAATGATTATGTGACAATAGACTGTACAATTGCATCCAACCGATGCGTATCATACCATAATACTGTACAATTGCAATACAATGGCAACCGGCTGTTCACATGATGCAATGATGAAACACATCTTAAGGCATAGACTGTTCAGAGGAGTCGTTTGTTTGCCTTTCACGGACATGGTGATGCAAATGCTTATATACTCAGACATAGATGATATGTGAAAACCAATGTTTTCTCCCACCCCCGCTCCTCCCCAAATGCTTCCCGCTAGCTAAAGCTATATGATGAGCGATGAATGCGACCCCAGAGAATAACGCCTCTCAGAACCTTCAGCGCGGGCGGGTTTCTTTTCGTGGACAGTTTTATTTGTTGCTTGATCTTCAAACCAAGTACTTTTGTAAACTCATTTATAGTGTAGCTACTAGTAGCAAATGCATCCCTACTAGGAACAAGGGCATTACTGCTAGTAGCAAGAAGCTACTAGTACCTTCTGGCTACTAGTAGCGATGCACCTGTTCCTAATAGCGATGCACTTGTTACTACTAACTCGTATATATCCATTTTTCCGAGTTTGCCGCCATCATTTGTATTGTATCAAGACCAGTTCCTTGTGGCTGAAGTGCCCATGACTGATGACTGTATTCTGCTTTGGGAATTGATACTGTAGCTAGGAATTCATCAAGAACTATCATTGCAAGACATGATGTTTTATTGATGTTTGCCGCGCTGTATCCACAAGACATTGGTAGATCCTCGCTGACACCTTCAAGTGTTTGACACACCTCTTTACTTTCTGTGCTTTTTGTTCCCTTTGTGATGCATTCTCTCCGTGACCTTTTGAAGAAGGGACATTAGGAATGTAATGAACGATCCAGATAGACTTAGCTTGAAAATGAGTCCATTGCAATAGCTGTTAGGATGTAAAACTTGGAAGAGGCATAAGTTTTCCTGTTTGTGCTGAACGCATTATAAGAGCATTGATAAAGTTCTGAAACAGGACAACTGCTCACCTGCTGGGCTCTTCAAACGGTTCTGAAAACCACTCCAAGTGTTAAGAATAAGAGCCATATCGTCGCTCTTGTAGTTCCGATGTGAAAGGCGGACTTGAGACACCAAGACCTTTGAGCAAATACGGTCACTGTGGCCAGGTGACCATGTTCTGGGCATCACATGTGCCACGGCCAAAACCTGGACCAGATTGTCAGGACACCATCGAAGTCTGCGATATCACATCTATAGCACTTATATCGCTAGTGTTGCGGTCTTTGGCAAGAAGCGGGATGAGCAGGACTTCAGGAAGCTCAATCGTACGGCAGCGAAGTGCGGTGTCAGGACAACATGCTGCTCAAACACTCGCATTTGTTTAGAATCGATTTATTTGCCTTCAACATATTTAAACAGTCACATTTTTTAGTTGAGTTGAGCCCCTGGGTCTCACAGGAATGCGCGGGATTTGGCAGAGTTCCGGAGACACACAGACATCAAGCTGGTGCCTCCTGGCCCTGTTGGCGTGCTGCCGAAAGTCATTCCTTCAGATGTGATCCCCTCGTCTGGGCCTGAGAGATGAAACAAGGACCTTTTTTTCAAAGCCGCTCCTACTACTTAATTAAATAAGCGCGGCTAGTTCGCTACTACATATGGACGCAGGATAGCTCACGCTTCATCAAGGGGGGGAGCTTCCTTGAAGAAGCCCTCACACTATTCATTCGGTTCCTAGATTTTTAGGGAAACTAAACATCAGTGTTGCATGCAAAACAGTCTTTTTCCTCTTGTTTTCTTTCTTTGACGGGTGTTTGGGTGTCTTCGTTTGTGGCTTGGCAGTTGTACCTCAACTATTGCAGCCAAAAGCGAACAAATGATGAAGCCCACAGCAAAAGCAACGAATCAAATGATCCCATCCCAGAGGATTGACAGTAACACACGTGAGCATGCCCGTTTTGATGCAGATAGAAATGCCTGTGGCACGAAAGAGTTTCAGACTCTCCCGCTTTTCTGGTTGGATATTCTTTCATTTCAAGTATCTTAGATTTAGCCAGCTTTTGTACTCACTTGCCTCATGTTAACTATAAAAGTTCTTCATATAACTTTCTCACCTTATGTCAGGTTTGCGTACGGCAGCAAGTCTCGACCTTCCACTCCAATTACGCACGTCGTCCCTCGGCACCTCTGTGGGATTGTCTTTTGGAAGAATGTGTCAACGCACAAAGGATTGTTCCTAGTAGGTTCTTATTACTAGTAGCGATGGCGTCCAACCTAGTAGCGAGCCTCCAACCTAGTAGCGTCCTTGCTAGTAGTAATTCCTGTAGCGTCTACATGATTGCTTCCAAGATCGGAAACCAGTATGCCACGGAGTCAGAGGAGGCGGAGTCGATGAATTGAGCTGTGCAAGTTTGGCAGGGAGCTTGCACTAGTGGCTAGTGCAGCTAGTGGCTGGATAAGTTCTTTAGCGTAGAATTCATTATATATATACTGTAAATGTGTAACATTTTCCGAGTGCAGAATGCCAAATGGAGAAACCTCTGTGAAGTTTCGCTCCAGGCCTTGGCACTGCACTACCGTGTCCTGGAGGTCTGGGAGGGTTGTGAAAGTGGTAGACTAGGAATACTGGCGACTTTAGCCTTTAGCCTTTGAATAATTTGGCAGGAATACCAAGAAAAGCATGAAAAGCGCATCGTCAAGCTTACCAAGGCCATGGTTTAGAGGGATGGGGAAGATTCTATGGTTCTGTTGTGCTGTTCAGATAAGCTGAGGCTTCCAAGGATCGAATCCATGATGCCCGCATCAGAATGAAAGAGTGGAGGAACCCACAGGACTTCCGCGCAGTGCTTTTGAATAGGCTACTAGGAGCAAAGGGCATCGCTACTAGGAGCAAGGACGCTACTAGTAGCTCCTGGCATTACTATTAAGCAGTAACAATAAGCTACTAGTAACCAGGGCATCGCTTCTGATTATATACTGTAAACTCAACAGCCGAGAAAGAAAAGCACTTTGCTCACATCATTCAGTTTCCCAAAAGATCTAGGAACCAAATCATGAGTGCGAGCGCTTCTTCAAGCAAGCTCCCCCCGGGGAGCTCCTTGAAGAAGCGTGATCTATCCTGCGTCCATATGTAGTAGCTTAAGTAGCTAGGCTCAATTAGGTAGGCACCTGCTTAATTAAGTAGGAGCGAGCAAAAAAAGTGAAAAGCACAAAAAGGAAAAAGAGCAGCGCTGTGCTTCGTCTCATGTGAGCTGAGCTCAGGAGCCAAAAGAGCCCTTCAAGCTCACCAAGCCCGCGTCCCTAGTGGACCGTTGGGCCTGGAAGAAAATACGAACAGCCGAATAGAAGTGCTTGCACGCTCGGCCAGGTTCAAGAAGGTGACTTCTAAACTGAAGCTGCCCGGCTTGCGTGAGTTGGACACTGAGACATGTTTTGCCGGCCAAACAAAGGGTTTCTATGGGTTCTCACGGCTTCTTGCACCAACAAACACTACTGCGAGGTCAGCATCAGCTCCGTGCCTCCAGCGACTTCCTGATGAGAAGGTTGGAATTGGAATACTCTTGAGCCTGAAGTCCACCGAAGTTGCAAGAAACATAACGACTAGGGATCGTTGGGCTCTGGCAGGCTCCACCTCCAGCCGCGCCTGAAGTCCAGGTCTGAAAGTTTGAGCACATCAAAAAGCTGCAACAGCTGCTCAAAACTATTTTTTGGGGCATTGAAATGGCAGGAAGCTACAGAAGTGGCAGAAGAGCAAGTCTGAGCCATGGGCCATGAACCAGAATTGAGGACACTGCAGAAGTTGTCCTAATTTGCTGGAAACTTTGTACAGCCCTTGAAGTTCAACAACATCAAGAGGCTCTTGCTACATCTCACTGTCTCATCCATGTCTCACCACCGTATCACTGAAGGCACACGCTGAGCAAGCAAAAAGATGCTCCAAAACCGTGGACAATTGATCAGGCGTCGCCAAACACCTCGCCGCACTTTGGATTACGAACAACGACGATTCTCCAGAGCGTAGAACTCCATCTCCTGCCAACATACGGAGACAAAGCCTGCACTGGAAGGCACTTCTCTCTTGTCCTGAACGGATTCAACCGAATACGTCTTCAGAATAGCGCGGAAACGACGTCTATGCAGACTCCTTGTGACCCGCTGGAGTGGACCCCCCCTTCACTCGCTAGATCCTTGTTCACGAGGGTTGTCATGCTGTGCAACCACTTGGCAGTCACAGTCCTGTCAGAGCTCTCGCACCTCTAACTAAACGCTTGACTCACAACCGCAACACACAAGAACAAAGCTTCTCAGCGCGCCGTGGAGCTGCGACATGTTCTCAAGATGCACTGTCGGAAACATTTCCAAACGCATTTGGAGGTTGTGCCATTGTGTCACTTATGCAGGCTTCTTGTGTTTCGGACACTTGGAAACGCTACAACAACTCCACCCTCCGCCTGTGCAAGTTCCTGACGCAGACCTTCAAGCCTTTCTCCACGCTTCGCGGCCATGCAAATTTGTGTTTGCTGTTCCTTTTTGCTCATCTTGGAGATTCTGATGAGAGTGTTTTGATGCCGTTTGCTTGCACCTGCTTTTTTTTTCTGCTGCTGTTCCCACCTTTGATTGATGTACCTGGATGAGCTTTTGTGAAAGTCTCTCACCGGACGTGACACATCTGGCAACGTTCGTTGTGCCTTTAACCTGTAGTGGATGAGGCATGCTCCCGATCCCGACCTTGCAGGGAACAAGATTTGTCATCGGGTACTTCAAACCAGCAATGGCGTCGAGTAGGCAGTCAAGTTGTGTGACAAGAGGTTCAGACTCGGCATTGGAAGATATGACTTGCACAGCTCAAATTTCTGTAGCGCAACTCTCCATGCTTTCTGAAGTGCTGACAAGGGTCTAGAGTTGATCTCGCTTGCCGCCTTGAACCATCCTTCCTTTCTGGCGGGATCTGTGGGATTCAAGTCATTTGACGGGGTTGGGTCCAGTAGATGCTGAGGCTGTGAACAGGTGGGTTTTGCAGTTTTTGCCAAATTCAAGCTGCATCGAACTTGGGGAGCTGCCACCTGTCCCTCCTTGGGGTAGATCCGATCTCTTGCCAACGCCCCCCTGATTGGTGAGGGGTTCCGGCAGTTTGCGACCATTGGCAACGCGCCTTTCCCCCTAGCCGATGGTCCTTTCGAGCCACAATCGCACAATGTGTCGGATTCTTCGTTGGACCTGTACTGCGAAGCAAGGGACTCGAAACACCACTTGTCTGGGATGCGTTATATAGCCGCAGTAGGCAATGCGGCAAAGTCAGTGTGACATCTACAGACAAGTTTGTTGTCAGTGTGCCATCAATGGTGAGCACCCCAGATCAGAGTGCGAGAGTGCGCAAGCTCTCCACGAGCCTTGCACTCGGGGTATTCGGGGACCCGTTGACTTTGGAATGATTTAGTAGCTTCTTGCTACTAGTAGCGATGCCCTTTGCTCCTAGTAGCTTCTTGTTCCTAGTAGTAAGGCCAGGAGCCCTTAGTAGCGTCCTTGCTCCTAGTAGGCGCTACTTTTCCCCTTCTTCCACAGTATTTTTGGCGTGCTTGTCGCCGGCTACCGTCACCACTACTGCTGCGACCACCATCGCCGCCACCGCCACCGCCACCAGCGCCAACAAAAAACAACAACAACTGCAGCAGCAGCACCAGCAGGACCAATACCAGCATCATGACAGAAGGTGCTACCACACAGACAGACTCGCACTTCCAACTGGTTGCCTGTGGCATTTTTTGCAACAGCCCTCCCCTCCCCTATCTAGCTATATACTTATCGTCGGCCCGTGTTCACTTGGTGCACCTTTTGGCCTATCAGTTGCTCGGATGGCTTAATTTTATTCAAGTGCACAGCACGGGCCCTTAATGATTCCTTACAATTGTTTGCAGTTGTCCAAAACCCCGGAAATCCACACACATACACTCGAGATAACGTGCGCACGGTCTGATTGCGCTCAGCCCTGGAAACCTCGGTCTGAACGAAAACGTAAGTAGTGCAAAGGTGGCCAACTTCCAAAGTTTAACGCCCAGAGATCCAAAGTGCAACAATTTAAACTTCCAAAACTCCAAGTTCCAAAGTGCTCTAACGAACGACGAGAAAACCACACATTCGAGGGACGAGTGCACATTTGCCCTTGAAGAACCGATGCAATGGCCAGCGAAAGTGTTCTAGCTATCACGGGCCAAGTGGGAAATTGAAGCCCAATACTTTTTGCTTCTACACCTCTAGCCTTAGACCTCTAGACCTCAAAATGTAGTTTGGGGCCTGTTGCCCGGATAGTTTTGTTGATGGAGCGGATGAAACCAAAGGCCAAAAAGTAGAAGACTTTCTGCCTTGATGTGCGGCTGCTGTTTTTTCTTTAAAAAAGAAATCTTGTTTGTTTCATGGCTACATTTTCGTCTCGGTCGCTTTTTTGAAGTAAAGATTTGCATAGACTTCCACAGCAATTATTGATATTCTTAACCTTGGAACTGATTTCTTTACGAAACACGCTTGACCTGTTGCAACCCATTCTGTATTGACCAATTGTGATGAACATGAACCTGTTTAACGTTTTTACTTGGCTGCACTGAGGACCGAACACCTATATAAGTTTCAAAGCTCCAAGTTCTTTGCCCGCTGCAACAAATATGGAAACCAAAACCCCTTGTCTGAACCCAAAGGACGTGCACGCACACACACACACACCTTCCTTAAGTTGCTCGTGTGGAAGGTCTGAAATGGAAAGGGGCGCACGTGAACTCGTGGAAATGTTGTTCGTCTTCATCCTTGTGTTCATTTGTTCATTTACATCTCCACCATGATGCAAAATGGGTTTTGTTCGCCACAGTGGGCAGGGGCTTGACGTGTCAGGGGGATGCGTGCGCTGTGGGGGTCGGCAGTGTGTTTTTGATGTGGTGTCATGAATGGCTTCCACACACGGAAATGGCTATATGTCAAAAAACTGCAGGCTTGTTAGCTGTTGAACGTGCCTGTTTGTAAACTCAACACTTCGTATTTTTGCGTTTTGGCGGTATGTGTGGGCTCACTCCCGCCGAAAGTGACCCACAGTACCACGTGCACATGTTTTTCTTAATTGTGCTTGCGGTCCAATTCGAAGCAGTCTCGTACGAAATGCTCGTTTTAGAGCCTTTGACGCGTGACTTTTGGAGGAAGTTTCGTACGAAATGTCGTGTTGCACTTGAGGTGTGGGTCGTGGAGGAAATTTTGCATGAAGACGTTGCATTCTTGCAAGAAGTCTAGTACTAAGTGCTCGTTGAGTGAGGGAGTGAGTGAGTGAGCGAGTGAGACCTGTATGCCCACTTGGGCGGCCCAGTTTGGGCACAGGTGACCGAACACAAGAGCAAACCAACATCGTAGCGTGCAAAAATAGCCTCTCAGTTCAACGTCCACACACAGAAAAATTTTTTTCTTCAAACCCATCCAACAGCAGAATTTGATGTCAAATTTGGCCAGACATCGGTTTGACAATACGTAATGAAAGCATGAAATTTAGAAGTCCAGTCACGCCGAGGATATCCTGCCACACGTGCTCCCGGAGGTGTCCACCGCAAAGTTCGTTTGACCCATCGTTCGGCGGTTAAATTGCCAATGCAAAAAGCGGCGTGACCATGCCTTTGCGCCATGTGCAGGCACCATTCTTTCAACTTTTCAATTACTTTATCAGCACTGCGGCAAGATAATACAATGTCATCGGCAAAGCGCAAGCCGAGAAGGTTTGGCAGTCCATCTTGGAAATTGATACCGGCCACTTACGGCTCCATATTTTCGCAAGAGAGCCCTGGGCTTAGTACACGCCCTTGCCGCACGCCAGCTTCGATGAACAATTCATGGCTGTGACCAGAATCACCTTGGACAACACTCTTCTGCTAGTAAAGGGTCTGAAGATGTCAAACTATATATAAATTTTCTGAAACACTCTGTGCCCGCAATGCCCTCCAAAGTTCTCCAATTCACTCGGTCGAGCGCTTTGGATAAACCAAGGCTGACCAACCAAATGGGCGTGCCAACAACAAAAATTGTCAACAACAAGGTTCGCAGTGACCAAGTGCTTTTCCAGCCTATTTCCCCGGCGAAAGCCGTGTTGTTCTTCAGGTCGCAGGCTATCCAACACATGTTCAACAACACACGACAAGATCAAAAAACACACGTGTTGTACAGCAAACGGATGATACCAATGGGCCTTTGCCTTCCCAGATTCGGCCCAACTTCTTAAACCAAGTAATATGCCAATGGTGTGGCACGCAAACACCGTTGTAAAGCATCAGCAAATCCTCCAGCAAATCGTCGGGAATGTATTGTAACATCTGGGCCACCAATCCGATATCATCTCCACTTCTGTTTGCCTTTAACCGTTTGATCGCACATTTCCAATCACTGAGTGCCCAAGGAGGTTCCAGCAAAGCTTCCGGTTTAAAATCCTAGACAAGTGTGTGCCAACAAATTCACGAATTCAATTGCTGAAGGCTGCTCGACCTTGAGTCGTCCAGAGATTTTCGACTCCAAGTGCCGAAGCGACTCCCAACAGGAAATAGAATAAGTTTTTTCTTGTAATTGTTGAGTTTTCCATGCTTTGATTTCTTGTTGGTCCACCTGACCTACTCGCATGCAATACTATCCGTTAAATCGTTTCAAACGAAATGTCGCCGCAGGTTGTTGGTTTCCATCCATGTATGGCCGCCATCCTTTCATGGAAACACGTACAACAGTGTTTTCCAACTGAACACCGTAACTTGCAATGAACACAGCGATGGGTCCAGTCCAATGGCCACCAAGAAATTATGCCAAACATAGATAGCTTTCACATTGGCAAACAAGAGATCCAACATTTCATATATTTGCACCACTTCATTTGTCAAAACCCAGGTTGTTGGGAAATAACACGAAAAGACTGTGAAACTTTTGTAACCACATCGAAAGTTCAGGAAACAATCCCGATCGCTGACGGCATGATTTCGAAATTTTTGGCAGCAAACTCTTCGACAAACAAATTCCAACACCGCTGTGGCCACTACCCCCTGCCAAGGACAATCTATGCCCACCAGGTGTCGCAACAAGTTCATCGCTTTCGTCCCGCCAAGTTTCAGTCAAAAACCTGATGTCGAGCTCAACATTGTCAATTTCAGCTATGAAATCCTCAAACCGTTCACTGCCACAAGTTCCTGATTCCTGCCCCACATCACTCGTCGGATGGTTGTCCAGCCTTTTTATGACCAATCCCTACTCCAAATCATCCATGAACGCATCCATGGCTTCACGCACCTCCTCCTTCACCAAATCGTCACGCGACCACTCCACCACACACCCGTCACTGAAAGCAGCCACTTGCACAAATTTTCCATCCATGCGGGCACTGACCTTGAAAAACTTTTGGAAGGAAACCACCTAACTCAATGACACATTTCTTCAGTTTGCTTGCGGCTTTGCACCGCGTCCTTTCAGCCTTCGATCGGTTTTTTCTGACGCCCAAAGATTGTGATCACGCATGGTGACATTGTGTTCCTGTCCCCGAATGAACTTCATGGCTTGCATTGGCCTGGCAAAATGAACAAACCCAATCGGGGGGTCAGAAGCAATGACATGCAGTTCTTGGAATCCGTGCGCGTGTTTCATGAGATCTGCCAACATGTTTTTTGCTTCTTCCATCGATTTGTTTTCGAACCCACCGACGACCACCATACATTTATCGACCGGTTCAGCACCAGCTTGCATCACCCGCTCTTTCAAGAATGTTTTCTCAACCTTCTCCAAGGGTCCAAGCGTTTCGCCAGCTCTTTATGACTAGGCATGTTTTCAAACTGCGTCACGGTGTTCAAGTTGCTGTCTCTTTGTTTTCTCGTCATACAGATCCTCACGAAGGTCCTCCACAAGAAGGCTGATGTTAGACGTGATCCTGTCCTCCATGTTCTCCGTTGTTCTGGAAAGGCTGGTTGTGACACCTGACCACGGGGAGCAACTTTGGAACGAGCTGCAGCCTGTGCCCTCTGTCGCACCCCTCTTCCGGATACGGGTTCTATATGAAACCCGTGACGTGTGAATTTTGAGTCTTGTACGAGACGCTCGTTTTCGAGACGCGGAACTGGCTTATTGGTAGAAAGGGAATACGGGAAGCAGCTTCTGGGAACCGTGGCCTCACAACTGGCGACTTGGTAGTGCAAATGTTTTGCGGGAAACTTTTGAAACTGTCCTGGGCCCCTTACCCGGCACCGGCAGAAGCATCCGCGCCAACCGACCCGCACCGCCCAGCCCCCGACCTACCAGCCCACCAGTTGTTGACCAACTTTCGCCGCGCGCGCAAAGGGACAGCTCTTGGGCCTGCCGGCCCTACACCAGAAGTGCTACGCATTGCTACGCTTGGTCTCGGATGAAGAGGACATAACGCAAGCAATCCTCACGGTCGCAACCAAACTCGCCCACACCGAAATCCCAGCAGAGGTCAGCCGTGCCTTTGGCCTCGGACGCTTTGTCACGGCAGGGTCTGCGGGATCGTGGTCGGTGATTTGTTCAGGCGGTTAGTCGCCAGATGCCTGGCCCAAACCTTAGAAGAACCCATTGCCACAGCATGCCGCCTCCATCAATTCGCCCTTTCCACCGGGGCTGGGGCAGAAGCAGTCGCCCACAGCATCACAGGAGCAGTCGAGGCCAACCCCACACTCACTGTCCTCCCCATAAACGGTGTCGGAGCCTATGGCTCCACCTACAGACACAGCACGCGCGCCGCCTTGGCTGAAGTGCCCGGGACAAACTGGTGTTCGCCATTCATGAGTATGTTTTTTTCCCAATCCTTCAACTTATGTTTGGCATGACCAGCACGGCCAACCACACACCATTCACCATCACACTGGCTGAAGGGGGTGGACAAGGAGATCCTCTCATGCCTGCCTTGTTTTCCTTGGGCCACCGGGCAGCCTTGCAAGATGTGCAGCAATCCCTTCACGAGGGCGAGCAGTTGTTCGTTTTCCTCGAAGACGTCTATCCTTGTCTCCCCAGACCGGGTCCGCCCAGCGTATGACATGCTTGCGCACCACGTGTCCCGATCTGCACACATCGCCCTCAACGAGTCATCCATGATCATGCGCCCAAATACTCGCTGGACCGGGGATGGCAACAACCAGCCACCCAAGCATGCCACAATGCACCGAAGTCCTCAATTCCCTGGACCCCGCCAGCCAAGCCCTGTTCACCACCAGCCCATACAGTCACAACACAACATACCCCCCTCACTTGTTTTGCTTCCTGCTCCTCCGCCGTTTGCGGCCTCCTCCCCTTGACCGCCCGCCAGTGCCGGTGCCGTCGCACTCTTCACCCCTTCGGCGACCACCGGGCTGCGTAGCCATAAGCGAGGCAGAGGCGTCCCCTTAGAGCGCGCGAAAGCCACAATCTGCAGAGAAGCCGGGGCCAGGGTCACCACCCACACCCGAGTCGCCGACCTCAACATAGACCTGCCCCATCGCCACGATGAGCGCAGAATCGAGGTCATCGCCAATGGCTTGAACTTTTGGGGCGGCGCCCAGTTAGCCATCGACACAACATTAGTCTCTCCACTCACGTGGGATGGGCAACCCCGGACACATGCAGGCACCACCCGGGAACCGCTACATATCCCGAACTGCTGGTGTCCCGTCGCTGCAAACTCGTCGTGCTGGCAACTTCATTCGGCCGTTGGCCACGTCCAAGGCCCGACAGGCCCCTGCCATCCTACAGCAAGCCATCCAAACAGCTTTGGTCTCCCGGTGGTCAGGTCCTCAGCCACGCAGCCAGCCAGACGTTTGCAGTGTGCAGCCAACCTCAACGAGGAATTGTCCCCCCCCACCACAACATCGGTTCCAACCTCTCTCCCATCAGCCAACTCCTTGCAGAAACACCGCTGGCACCCCCCCTTTCCAGCCGCCTCCCCCCATAACCTTGGACTTTACACATCTGGAGACTGGCCAGTGTAAAAACAGCCTGCCCCAGCACATCTGGCGACGGGCCTGTATAAAACCGTCCGGATGTGGCCAACGCGTAGGGCACAAGTAGTGCAGGATGTGGCCAAATTACGTCTGTGATGCCGCACTTGGTGTCACACGGTTGTATCTCGGTTGTGGCACACCGTGTGGCGACATGACGTGTGCATTGTCGTTGCCCCATGCGGCCCTGCCCTGCCTTGCATGAACCCGTGCCACTGGGGGAACAGACAGTGCTGGTGTATACGCGACGTCTTGTTGGGGAGGGGGATGGTTGGCAGTGCGCATCAGGTCCTCATGAGTGTCTCCTACAAGGGTGTTCCAAAAGTGTCCCGCAAGAGTGTTTGACAAGAGTTTCCCACAGGAGTGTCGTACAAGAATGTCCCGCACAAGTGTCCTTGGCAAGGGCGTCTTACAAAAGCATCCCATTCGAGCACGGTGCAATGTTAAAGGGTTTTGCGTTTGGGCTTGGGAGCGCTGGAAAAAGGGCTTTGTTGTGTAGCAACGCGTGCCTTCCCCCTTGGCCTATGGAAGGCTGCAAATTTCTCAAGGCGAGTGTTAGGAAACGGGAAAAGGGAAAATCGGGAGTTGTCCAAGTAAGAAAGGGCCAGTGGCCATCAATAAAGCAACAAGAACAGGATCAAACAATGTCGGTCCCTGGTCCATTCGTGCCCTGCCTTTGGTTCCCTGCTCGTTCGTCCCGTGTCCCCAAAAAATTGGTCCCCTTGTTCATGTGGTGCCCTAGTCCATTGGCCTCCTGGCCCTTTGACGGTGATCACCAAAAAAGGGTGTTCAAAGATACATATATGCCCACGGGTGAACAATGAAAGGAAAAGGAAACTAAACAAACACAACCGCGACCAAAGGACTATGAAATGATGTTTGCACATAAAGAAGTAGGCGAAGGTGTGCAAAATTCAGTGTGGAGATGCGATGGGGTGACCTTGAAAAGGTCGATCGTGGCCGACCCTGTGCATGGGCCCAAGCAGTGCAAATTTCATGGCGCCGGAGCAAGGTTGCAAACGAAACAAACCACAACACTTTGAAGGCATCACAAAACACACTACCATCGAAAACTAGCCACCCGTGAGGGGCTCATCCACCACAGGGCAATGAAAGGATGCTTGGAACCGCTTGCAACACAAAATGAAAAAGACTTAGGAGGGTGCATGCAATCTCTTGTGTGCGCGATGGGTGCCCGCACGACCTTGAAAAGATCTGTCGTGGTAGGCCCAGCGTATTCGCAAAAGTAAAATTTTGTCGCGCTGGGTTGGGGGAGGGCGCACGGCATCCCCCCGAAGCGCGCCAAACATCAAAAGCCATCAGGCTCAAAAGGTATTATAAAAATAGATGCCCATCGAAAACTACACACCCCATTGCCTCATCAATGAAGGAAACTCAGAAAGTGACGCCAAGACCAAGGCAACCGGACAGCGCTTTGTTTTGCACACCTCGTGATTTTGACATAGATTGACAATAACACGGGACCCGAAGATACTTTATTAATGCGGTACTTGTTTTTTTAAATAATCCCTCACCCAAATGGGTTCTTGTCATCGCGCGCTTCCCCTCCAGTTGTTCCTTCGGCCGACAGATGGACAAATACTTTGCCACACCAAACATTAACTCGAGAAACTTCTTGTGGACTGGCCTGACGGACTGGCAGATGTGGCCTGGAACGCTTCAAAGGTTCACCCACTCCCATATGCCGTTGGGGCCGTCAGGAAATGTTTTATTATCAAGGGCGCACTTGACGTCCCAAAGGCTGTAGTGTTGGTTTTGTGAAGTCGCCTGCCATGGTCGGGTCCTTGGATGATTATGGCGCACGCCGTGATGCGGAGAATGCTTGGCCCAATTGGCCAAGGTGCTGGAAGCCCTTGGGGCAGCTGTTTCTGGGGCTGTGGCCCTGGGGACTAGCAATTGGGATATGTGGGGGATGACCGGGGGCTTTCCCGGCCAATTTCTTCCATTGCATTGTTATTTTCAGACTTGCTTTCATCAAGTGGATTTTTACGCACCCACGGCAGGTCTTGCTACTTCGGGACGTGGTGCCCAGGTAGATCAAGCTTTTCAAAGGAGCTTGTGTGCTTTACTTGCTTCATTCAGTGTTCGTGAGTTTTTGAACCCCTTCGATTGTCACAGGAAACACGACCGAATTGACTACAAGGCAAGTGCAAGGTTATAAATTCTTTTTGATGGCATGATTCTTTTTTTGGGAGTTGTTCTCGCAGGTCACACGGCAAGGCCTTCACCGAGATGACATCTCAGATCTCATTCAGTTGACCACTGGCCGGGCCTCTGTGTTTTTTTGAATGTAGGCATGGCATAGTGGCAAGCATTCCAATAGCAGGTCGGATGGATATGCCGAAGGCTTAACTATATTTTTGAGTGGGCGAACCTGTTCATTGCCTCCAGCGGCTGCGAAACAGTTTGCACTGTAGGTACAACTTGGTGGGTGCTCTGTTGCTGACCTTCGCGCTGCGGTGGATCACCAGCAGTGCCTTTGATATTTTCACATGCACTCCATGAAGTGTCCGTCAGCATTCTAATGTGAATTACTTCTTGTGTCGGCCTGGGCAGGCGATTTGGTCGTCGTTCCAGACTTTCCTCATTGGCCGGTTTGGTATTCGACTGTATTTGTCATCGCTTGCTTCTCTTCAGCAACCTGACGGCAAGATGGGGCCACATTCTAACGTGAACACATCAAGTGACAGGGCCAAGCTACACATGCCATGTTGAGCAACATGGCCACACAGAGTGCCGCTGTTTAGCCAACGGAAGGTTGGCTATTTGATTTTCTCCCTGTGGTTTGCCATGCACTGTTCCATAACTGCACAGGACGGATGGTTCCATACAAGTTGATGTTCACTTCAATGGTTTGGCAACATTCGCAAACCTGTGAAAGATCTGGCGGGAGGCCCTCGGCACGCGCATGCGTCTCAACTTCACAAGGCTTGGAAACAGATTGTCGTGTGATGGAAGCGCTCCTGAGCCTTGTCATTTTCAGAGTTCTAAACTACATATTCAGTCCATAGTCCATTACGGGAAATGGATCCCGTCCGTCACCGCAGCTGTTTAACAAAAATGGCCAAACACAGAAGAGCTGCACTTGCAAGCCTAGTCTTGTGCCTGGGCCTTTTGAAGCCTTTGGCTTTTTGCGCAGCGGAGCTGGCGAATGAAGGTAGTTCCCAATGAAAGACTTTTTGTGAGTCAGCCTGACCCAAGGTGGGTTGGAAATGGTCCGAACGACAACACGGCTAGCTCTGGACCAACAGCAACTGGTTGAAATCTAGATTCCACTTCAATTTTGCCGAATACAGCCACGGGCCGGGCAGCTTTGGTGTGCTGAGGGTCATGAATGATGATCTGGTTCAGCCAGAAAGATGCTTTGGAGCACACGGCCACCGGGACATGGAAATTCTAACCTTCATCATCCACGGGCAATTGACCCACAAGGACTCCACAGGAATAGAGGAGACTTTGGGCCGAGGTGGCTTGCAGTATATGACTGCAGGCACCGGCGTGCTTCATTCCGAACAGAATCTGCACCCTTTTGAGCCTTTGCGCTTCATCCAGTTTTGGGTGTTGCCTAGAGAGAGGGGACTAACGCCTCGATACGGCTCGATGCCTGGTGACGCTGTCGCAGAGGCCGCTCGCTTCAATCAGTGGAGTCATGTGGTCTCGGATGTGCTTGCGCAAGCGAATACGCCGGTGAAAATTCACCAGGACTTTGGGCCAAGCATTTGAGTGAGGGAACTATGAATATGTGAGGGTTTGTTGGTTAAAATCGTTTGTGAGATGCGATTGTTTGGCCAAACAATCCAGGATTGCAATGTGTACCTGTTGGACCTGACACATCAAGCCACAGCGCAGCTAATGATTGATACAGGTCGACAAGGCTATTTGCTCTGCGTGGAGGGCAGTGCGAAGTTGCAAGATGCCGACGGACAGGTACGTGGGATGCGGCAGCATGATGCTGCAGAGTTGAAGGGCCCTCTATTTCTGGATGCCAAAGCAGATGTTGGTGGAGCATTGCTGTTGTTACTTGAGATGGGGCATACTTCGGATGAGCGGAGTGATTTGTAGAAGGTTGGTGGGTATCGAGTTGTGGAACCGCGAGTCATAATTTTGATTTGGCATGGGGTTCCTGGAGAGATGATGGGCCCCAGCGCCGAAAAGAGAGACCTTTCGCATCCTTTCGCCGCTCTTGTACAGGCAAACCGGAGAAAGGTAGCCTCAACTTGTGCACGTTTTTGTCCATAGTGTCGCAGTCCATAGAGTCGAAACTCCAAAGTCTGGATTTTCTCACGTAATTGCCACAGCGGCAGCACACGCTCAAAACAGGGCTTGCAAAATGAGTGAGAAGAAAGAGCAGATGGCTGTCGGCAAGGGGAACTAGATGCAATAGGGCGCTGGAGTCTGGTTGAACTCTAGAGTCTTGAGACGCATTCGTTTGGAGGTTGTCTGTGCCGGACAATTCTACGATCTCTAAGCTGAAGGTCCCATTCTTCATTCCTGGAGGAGTCTGACCCTCAAGTAGCGTTTCGAGATCCAAACAGGCACAGGTAGCGCCCCGGCTGAGGCATTAGAAAAGGTTCAGAAGACCGTGTTCGATGCCGACTCGCCACAGTTGCTGGAACATGCAGACTTGACACCACATTCAAGACCATTTGCACGGTTGTCCTTGCTAAACCAAGCGAGCATCTTGGTGGAGGGAGGGTTCCCGAGTTTTTTTGGGCCAGGGGTCGCTGGATGGCGTACAGCTTCGCAAGGAGCAATCACATGCAACCAACGAGTTATCCCAAAGCTCTCTTGCAGAGGTGTTGTCCGCTTAAAGTGTTGCTTGATCCTGCAATCAAGTTGCTGAAGGGGAGAGGGAGAGGCAGTCAAAACCCATATTGTTTGAACATGTCGAGCAGTAGTTGAACGAAGAGAAGAGGGAGAGGGAGAGAGAGGGAGAGAGCCAGGAGCTGGTGGCTGATTTGGAGCGTGGACATGAGGCGTTGGCGTGTTGACTGTCTTGCCTTTTCAATTCGTTTCTTTTTTTTGTGTTGGTTCAATTTTTGGACGGGGCAGGCTTGCACTGTTGTAGCAATGCCAACGCACGTGAGTGCATAGCTGTTCTGTTGGAGAGTTGAGCAGATGCACCGAGATCCCATTGACACCGAGCTGTCAGGTGTCTGCTATTGACGATGACCTCTCCACCGCCTCTGCAATCTCATCTCATCGGTCATTGCCAGCCTATGTGTCCCGCCCCTCGGAGTGGCGAGACCACAACGACAAGGAGCTGATTCCAACTGGGTCGGCACGGCACGTGTGTTTTGCCATCTCACATTCAGCTTTGTGGGTCATATGAGTCCTGTCAAGGGCCGAACCGTTTGGTGCGTCCCATGGGTCCCACGGCAGAACGACGACGACAAAGACTTTGAGAAGCATCTCCGGCGCTGGATTCGCTTGCGTGGGCACTGGTTAGGCTATGATGCCTACGCTCGTGCCTGCATGGTGGACGCTTGACGGGAACGCTTCGATGTGGTTGTGTATATATATATACATATGATGTGTGTGTGTATATATAAAGCGCGTTTTGTCATGATTGAGGACGGACTGACTTTTAAACATCACAACGTGCTTCCCTTCCTCAAAGGTGGGCATGAACCAGATGCTCCAAGCATTGACCTACCACGTCGTCTGGGGCTTGACCATTCGTGTCAGTTTGCGGATGCCTCACTGTGCCTTTCCTCAGGTTGCAGTTTGCTGGAAAGTTTCGGCCATCACTGCTTTTGCTTGCTTAGCGTTGGCAAAGCTGCTGACAGCACATGCCCCAGGATTCCAATCTCCATCCACTCCACCATTGATTTTTGTCGGCTTTTGAGATTTGAGAATTGTCGCCTCTGCAACGCTGAGTTGTGTGTGCTCCGGATTGATGTGAACTGTGCGAAGCCTTACACTTGCCTGGGTTACTTGGCATGAAATGCAGTGCAGTTTGGGAGTGGGCCCAGTAAGATAGACTTGACAACTGGCCTTTAGGCTTCAGGGATGGAACACATTTGGTCAATGATGTGAGATTGGGGTTCGTGTACGCCACTTGAGGCTATTGTCTTCTTTTGACGCCACTTGGCAGTGACTTACAACAACGCGCGCCAGTTGACATGGAAGTTGATGCCCTTAAAGCCTTAAAGCCTGGCGTGCCTTCAAACACAGATATATTTAGATACACTTGAACCACTGTAGGCTGGAAGTGGCCCCTCCCTTCTGTGCAACGACGCTTGACTGCGCTAACCAATTACAGCATGAGCTGAACATTCCTTGTGCAGAGAGGATCCTTCTCGTGATTTACACGCCTGGGGTGGATTGGGATGATTGGATTGAAGGAGCCATGTCGGAGGCATGTTGGGCATGTGCGATACATTGTCAATCATCTGTTGTACCAGACTTTGGGTCAGGAGCTTTGGCATTTCCGATCTTCCTCATGCATTGCCTGTGGACGCTGTACCTGCAGCAACCTCACCTTGATTGTGCCGATGTCTTTTTTTGTGTCTTGCCATCAGGGCGTCGCAGCTATCTCCAGCGGATGAGCCTGTATTCAAAGGTGCAGGACTGGGGTGAGATGTCCATATACATATTTGATTATTTGCAGTATATATACATATACACATCTCTCTCGCTCTATATGTGCAATGATTTCATCAAATATTTAGTTTCCACTGCTGGCGCATGTTGGCCCGTTCTGTCGTTCTCGTTTTGCGCAGACCCCAATCATCACTGCTCATCGGACGAGGGGACAAGTGACGAGAGCATGGACGATGATCTCGAAAGGTGCACTCGGCCTGGAAGCCTTCCTGATTGTTGGTACTAGCTGCTGGCCTGCCAGGCACCACGAGATGATAAAGAGGGGCTCATTCGGTTTGGGGAATTTGCCCAGGCGGCCCGAGGCTTTCTGAGGAGTCCTTTGCGAAAACTCACACCTAGCCCTGACGAGTTCAAGAGTTGCATCACCAAGGCTTCAGGGAGCTAGATGGCTTGATATCATCAGGCTGCTAGCACGAGTGGTGCAGACAATTCCTTGCCCAGCAGCCTAAGCAGCAAATCATGCTTTGTTCAGACTGGAGCAGCCTGTACCTCGAGACGAGCTGGAGGAGGAGTGGATAGGGGTCGATCCACTTCCAGGCCAGCCCTACTCGTACCATCACAAAGAGATGCATTCATGCGGGTAGTTTGCTCTTAAAAGTCGATTACAGCCGAGGTCCGTCGAACTTGCCATAGTTCTTTTTGAGCGGGAGAGTGCTGATGACAACATTGCACTTGCCCGGATTGGTGATGGGGAGTACGTAATACATGATCGCTTTTCATTTCCCTGCATGTGTGGAGGGACGGGTTTTGCATGTGCATCGCACCAGGTCTTTCACTGAATGAATTAGGATAATCAAGATTATATATGTATCTTCAATCCAGGCTAGTTTGGGAACTGATGGATCCATATAGATCGTTTGCATCCTGTAGCATTTGGTAGATGGCAACCATTGTGATGCGACGTTGGAAGGAGATGTGACGTGACCTACTTAAATCATATTAGCCTGGTCACCATCATCGGAAGCTTCGATCAGAAAGTTTCAAGCAACGGGGTTTCAAACGGTACAGGCAGGAGGGTGTCTACGCGCGCTGTAATTGCATCAGGTGTGCAGCGGTAGATTTGGGCTTGCAGGTGAACTGGGAATTGCAATGCGGGCTTGGATTCTGGGTGATCTGCCAGAGACAGGTTTCGATTTGCACTTCACTAACGCACTCCGTCAAATCACACCACTTCACTACACAACAAACCACCGCACACACACACACACACCGACTGCTTCACCATCATAAAACCTTGGCCAGCGCTTGCCGAGTCACATTCTGAAGTTTGAGGTGACACGGCTCAAGTCTGAACGAATATTACGGTTCATTATTTGCTCCCCTCCAACTTCATTGATCAGGCAGGTCCGGCACAAAGAGTCCTCTAACAAAGATGCATGTATAATCTCAAAGCAATGCTGAATCACCAGAACCACTCAGTGGATGCGGGGCGGCAAGGCTTACACACATTATACATGAATCCTGCGAAGGGCAGAACAGTTATATAAATGCGCATCGGATCGAGCATGTTGTCAGTCTGAGAGGCCAAATTACTTTGCGCTTTACATTGACCTTGGCTGGGATTTGGGTGTGCGCAACTGGGCTTGAGTGGTGGCTTCACGGCGCATGTTACACTGTCTACAAGAATCCGTCAGATGTGCGTGAGTGTAGCAGTATGAGTTCCAAGGCCGGGTTGGCACATATGGCTGGGACTGCGACTGGCAACTTGCCTACACACTGTGCAGAAGCTGTATATGAATCAGGAAAGCGAGCCGATAGGCTAGGCGAGAGTTGTTTTCGATACCGCCACCATTTAGCAAAAAGGAGTGGCAAAGACTGTCAAACAGTTTTGATTTTGGGGTTTTCGAGATGTTGATGAGTTTGATAGATACATTGCATCATTTGCCTTTTGAGTGCATTTGTAGGTTGATGGATGGCTAGCTGGATAGGTGGGTGATAGCAAGACAGAGAGAGAAGCTGAAGAGATAGAAAGATAGAGATATGGAGAGATATGGCGATTGCTAAGTAGATGTAGCTAGATGTCAAAAGGTGATACAGTGAGTAGATTTTAGATAGATGTGTGCAGAGTGGAGTTGGACGAGTGGGTGGTTTGCGTCGTCTCCTCCTTTCAGGTTTGCGAGAATGAATTCGCTCGGTTTTTGGTGATTCCCAGGCTGGGACCAGGCCGTGGTCATCAATTGCGATGAAAACAACTGCACAGGCTTGGCCTTGAACATGCAATTGCTTGATATGTGCTTGGCACAGCTTTTTGGTTGGAACGGAATCCAGGTCCTGGCAATACGCCAGTGGTTTGGCCACATGCAAGACCAAGACCACACCACAGGATAAAAGCCAGACGGCTACGGTGTGAGCCTTTGAGGTTCAAGATTGAACACTTTCCGACGATGTTGGCTGGATTTGTGCTTTCGTTTCAGTTTGGTCAGCCAGGTCTGTTGCGAGAAGGGTGCTCCAGTCTGAGTGGCCAGCACCCGCGAGTCTTTTTCAGGCCGCCTGCTGGTACCGGGTTGTCCTTCCAGCTGATCCCAGAAACAGCTGGAGTAAGCAAGAACAGTTTAAGCTCTGGAGGTCAACTCTTTGCACTGCGGGAGGAATGCGTGGCTGGTTTGCATACTTATGCTGGCAAGACGCATGGGACCAAATCAATTGACCAATCCGGACCAATCCCATATTTTGATATGGTTTCGAGCCAGAAAGGCTTGGCGACAGAATTGATGGTAGATAGGGCATTTTCAAGGCATGCCCCGACGATGTTCCTGTTGCTTGGGGTTCCAAGGAGCGAATTCCAGCTGTTTGTCCACAACGGCTTTGACTTTTTTGGCGCCAATCGCGTGGCTGATGAGCTAGTGGGATTTTTCAGGCTAGACTCAGTTCAAGTTCATCAGAGCAAGCCTTACTAGAAATTTTCATCAGAGCATGGAGCATGCCTAAGCTGAGATTTGATTGCTTAAAAGAGCTTGCTTTTCCTTCAGGTTGGGCATTCCAGACGAGAGGTCGCTCGTGCCACCTGACACCAGTTATACACGGTTTCCTTCTTTGTGCTTGTCGGCATGATCCTGACTTGCAAGTTGCTAGGTTTTGTACCGCTGACTGCTTTTCCCTCATCGCCGAAGAAAATAGTTCTTGGAGCACTGGGCCCAATTAGATGACCATAACATTTGTGATGCATTTGGGCCGAACTTTTTGCTTGCATGGATGTGCAAGGCTTGAGGCTTTTGAACAAAGCAGCGGAGCCGCTGACGCTTGGACCCTGCACGAGCCCAGTTGTGGTTGCCACAGATGACTTCTTGTGGGATCATATTGACACCTATGCACACACACACATAATATGGTTTCTCCATTTTTTCCACGAATGCTTGAAGCCTTGAACATCAAAGTGTTGGTGTGACTCAGGAACCCTGGAATTTTTGTGCGGAACGTGCCAGCCTTGGCGATCTTGCTCGCCCGATGGGTCTCAGCTCACCATTCTCCAGAAACCATGTCGACTTGCAACATGCAAGGCTTTAGCGGCGATTCCACTTAGACTCTTACGATGTCATGTGCTTTTGCTTCTTCCTATTGTGGCAAGCGAGCAGGGACATTTTAGTAGTTGCAGTCTGCACTACAACCTCAGCCAATAAACAGCTTTTGAGTAGTTTGGGGCAAAACAGACTCTCAGGTGATTGTTCCGCCCACGTGGCGGCGTATCTCGGCAGCCTGGCAAGGACTCGATGTAGTGCTGGCAGGACCCACGGGTGACTATTGAGCTGAGTTCGGTCGCTTGAAAAGCTAGAGAAATCATAAGGTAGACATTTGGATGATAAACCTTCCTGTGCACCTCAAGGATGGGATGGAAGCGGGATTGTCACAGCGAGGCTGCAACAGGAGATACTTTTGGGCCCGCAACGAGACGACAAAAGATTTGAGATGACTCCTTTTGGCGATTGCTACTTTTTTGTGGGGGGCAAATCTGTGCAATAGCAAGCCGTGCATGATGGCTGGGCAGTTGCAAAGCACCTTTGGCTTTAGTGAGGACCGGCTTTCGGGAGCTTGGCATCTGGAGCAAAGATTCAAGGCCGGGACATGGTGTTGCTCTAGGAAAGTCTGGCCCGGCTTAGGGCCGTTCTTTTTTCTTCCCAAACTTGCTAAGAGCGTTTGCAGCGATTGGCTCACTGCAGGTGCAACCTGGTGCAGGCTCCTGTTTCCGGTAAATGTTGCCTAGCAGCCTAGCAAGTAAATTGAAGAAGGGCTTGCTGACAATGCCTCGGTGGCTATGTTGCAGTCCACCGGTTACGGGTTTTGGTGTTGATTGACCGGAGCTTCAGAACAGCTATGGCAGGCCTTTGCTATGCAAGCGCAAGAACTTGTAAGCGACACGCTGCAGAAACTTATGCAGATGTGCAAGCTTTACAGATTGGCATAGAAGGCGGGATGCAAGCTTCGACTGGTGTTAACCATTCTGTGATTCTGTGTTTGATTCATTCTGTTTTCTCGGAGGTCAAACCCTCGCGGTGCTTCATAGCCGCTTGGCTAGCACACAAATCCAATGCCTCACAACTCGTGCTATGGTGCTGGTCAAGCATGTTGTGGAAGTAGGCCAACTGCGAGATTGATTGAATCAGCCGCGATGAAAGGTGGCAACCGCCTTGATTTCTGGGATTTAATAGATGGCGCCTTCTTGGAACAGCTCGATCTTGGCGTTGCTCACAGGCTTGTTTAGAGTTCTCAGCAGGCTTAGCATGCCACGTTCCAACACACGTCTCTCCTTAAGATGTCACTCGCTCTGCTAGGGCAATGTGCCATGATGATCTAGAGCTGCATTTGGCCCGGCAGACGCCCGGGGGTCCGGTTGTGGAGGTGCTACCATTGGCCTGGAGCCCCAGTTTAGGGCAACTGGTGAAGGCATCCGACATGCTGGACACAACCTATTAGGATGTTTGGATTCTTGTAGCTGGCTCGCAGGTCATGAAAGACACGCACCAGATTTTCCAGCGACTGCCCAGACACACGGGAGTCACCACCAAGAGCCCCGCAGAGTGTGAGGATATCCCAGAATCGGTGAGGTGCAAAAATGCTCTAGAATTGGCCTAGAATGGTTTTGCCATCTTATGGCGCTTCAAGCAAGAAGACGGAAGCGACACGCTGGAGCTTCAAGCGGCCTGCTGCGAGCTATGGCGCTCGAGGATTGGGAGCTGACACGCTGGTGGCGAGAAGGAACTTGTCCTACCAGACGCGTTCAGCTCATAGGGTGGAGATGACCATGTACAAACGAAAATAGATTGCCAATCGACACGAACTCTCCTACGTTGAGCAGCGCGGGCAAACCAACTAAAGTCTGGTCAAGTATCACTGGCTCTGCGTGCTTGGGAGGGCTGGCTCAATTGTGTAGAGCAAGAGGGTCGACACACTAGTTCTGAAAGAGCAGAGAATCTTGCAGAGACCTCTCACCAGAGCCCGAGGTCTCGCTCTTAGGTTGGAGGCCATCGCTATTAGGATCCATTAGGAACCAAATGTCGTATGTTACAGCTTCTTGTTTTTAGTAGTAAGGCCAGGAGCCCCGAGTAGCGTCCTTGCTCCTAGTAGCGATGCCAGGAGCCCCTAGTAGCTTCTTGTTACATCGCTTCTTGTTACATGATGTCACATGATGTTGGAGGCCCCGGGTGCTTTGAGCCAGAGCCCGATGAGTTTGTCCTAACCCCCCGACAGCGAGACTCTCCAAGATCCGATGGATTTGCAACTTGGCCACGCTTCGTCGGTTTCGAAAGTCTGGCATCTTAGCCGGTTCGCGGACCTTGTGATTTCAGTTCTGAAGGGTCTATACATTGGATGTTCTTGGCACCCTTTGGCGGGGCAGATTGTGCGATGAGGCCATTGAGGCTGAGTTTGCTGACTGGCGGCCAAGTTCACCTTCAAGCAGGGGAGGCCAAGGCCACGATGGCGCAGCCGACGTTGGCGGTCGGGGGGGCCACGATCTGGAACAAGATCATCAGGAATCATCATAGATTTGGATCATATACTGCATATAATCACGTCCAGACTGCTGAGTTGAGGGGCAACCCGGTGGCGCGGCCCACTAGTCATTAGCTCACACTCGCTTCAGGAAGAGTTTATGATTTGGCCAGTGGTGAGGGGAATGAAGTCCACAAGTGCTACCAGTTGGAGGAAGAGGAGCGCCTTAGATGAAACATTGGCTGTGGCTGCAGGTCGGCCCTGTGAGCAGCGTTCTTTTGACTAGCTTGCAGGTCTATGTTTTGAGCTGCCGCGTGAGTGAGAGCCTGTCATTTTGAGCTTTCTGAGAATGTGGGGCACACCTTGATGGTACAACAATTCCCATTACTGTAGGTCCAGAAAAGGCAAGCCAACAAACCCGAACACGCAACACTCATCCAAGGAATGCTTACTTGTCGGCTGTGCAGCTTCTCAAAGAGATGGGCCCTGGACGTGCAGAGGACCGTTTGATTCTTCGAATGAACAGCAACACTCCCACCATGCTCATTGTGGCGGAGAAAACTAGCAGTGGTAAACACACACACACACACATATATATATAATATACACATATCTCTCTCTATATGCTTAAAGATTTAACATAACTAATTTCTTTGACATGATCTGTCACATGCAGAACAGCCTGTCGCACTGTCACACGCGGAGAGGCAGAAGTAGTGTGGAAGACTTGCGTGCTGCGTCGCTTGTCAGATTCGATAAAGCAGGGGGTTTCCAACCTTCTTTCTGCAGGATCCTGAACACACATAACACATGTAAACCTCAAGTTTGACGTGCGAGCTAAGGTGAGAAGCTCCGCTTGGCACGGTCTGTGGCCCGCACTCCTGCTCGCAGTCAAGTATCCCGGCAGGCTGGGCCGAAGGTGCACGGCGCAATTAGGGGGTGAGTGCTTGTTGCAAACTGGCCCCCAGCCCACACGGGCTCTGTCGGTTCTTCTACTCCAAACAACGTCTCGGTCCTATTCACTGAAGCAGATTTATGTTCTGCGTGCTTGGTGCAGAACTCCGATGATACCGGCGACACCAGCTACATTTTGGAAGAGGCACAGGCCGAGGATATTGAAGTTTGCCTGGGCCTAAATCGAACCAGACAGCTGAGCAGTGACTGCTGGACAACTCTTCGACGTTCCGAAAGAGAGAGAGAGAGAGAGGGAGAGAGAGAGAGAGAGGGAGGGGGAAGAAAGAAAGAAAGAACGACAGAAAGAAAGACATCCAGAAAGACAGAAAGAAAGATACATCCAGTAAGACGGAAAGACAGAAAGACAGAAAGAAAGAAACAAAGACCGAAAGACAGAAAGAAAGACAAAACGAAAAAATACAGAAAGAAAGAAAGACATAAAGAAAGACAGAAAGACAGAAAGAAAGACAGACAAAGAGAAAGACATACAGACAGAAATAAAGACAGAAAGACAGAAAGAAATACATAAATAATATGGTTTTCGGTTCTTTTCCGAAGCTCTTCAATGCACCCCTTTCTGTCTTTCTGTCTTTGTTTCTGTCTGCATTTCTTTCCCTCTTTCTGTCTTTATTTATGTATTTTTTTTTCTTTTTGTCTTTCTTGTGGCAGCAAGAGAACCACCCTCTCAGCTCAGCGATACCTCAAGAACTGCCGTTTCTTAGGTCCTGAGAACTGGCCTGAGGAGTCCTTCCGGCCTTTGGCAACAGATTTTGCGTTCAACTTTGCGGAGCTCGATGCTGCGGAGAAGGAGATGAAGGTCACCAGTGACAAGCAAGCATTTGCAACAAGCACATGGGAGACACAGGCAAAACCATGCAAGCACGGCAATCTAGCTTCATGCTCATCTTTCATAGCTTCGACTGCCGTATCAAAACTGTCAGGCTGACGTCAGAAACCTGCTGCATAGTGTGCTGATGAGCTGGCGCCAGTCCATCCATCCCCAGTCGCAGAAAGTGACTGGGTGATCGACACAAAAGGCGAGAAGCCAAAGTGCAGATAGCTCAGCTAGCGCTGGCACACAGCAAAGGTCAAGTGATTGAGCAGAATACTAGATACTCCCGGTCACAATTACCAATAGGAAAAGCACATTATTTTTGCTCAAGGTGCACCTATTCCACACGTCCATTTAATATGAGAACGGCTGGGCCTAGGTCAGTGACCGGATTGTTAGGTAGTGCTAAGGATTCAGGGACTTGACTAAAATCACTGGAGCAGATCGAGAGAGTGGCCGGTGATCCACGAGTTTGCTGACAAGGGTGCCAAGATGTCGTTATTTTCCAGAGGTATTGAAGTCGGCCTCTCCCTTCAGGGCGACATAGCCCGACGCCCTTGACAGAATTTTCACATCTTTCAGACTGCCAGTCCTAGCGGCATGTTTTTGGGGCTGGGCACAGGCCACCCCGCGGGTGCAACCTTTTGCTGGACAGGTGCACTTTCCAAATCGGTGTCTCCTCTCCGGAATTGTGCAGGGTGCGTGGCTGTACAATGCAATGTTCAAGCAAAGGCCCAACGCTGACTTTCACAACAACTGACACATGCAAATTAAACTCAGAGCCCATGAGAAGCACCGAAAGGGAGGAAGGGAGCAACTGAGCCCTCCTTCCATAGAGAGGATGTGCTTGGTGAGAAGTGGAATTGTACAGGTCCATCTGGCAGGCCAAGACCCCCACAGCTTGCTGAAAAAAGGTTCTTGCACTGATTGCTTGTCAGCCTATCATGACTTCAGAGCCCCCTGCGCTTCAGGATAGTCTTGAATTTCTTGCGGGTCGAAGGCGGGTTTGCGTTTTGCTGTGCCAGTGAGACGGAAAAAATGACCATGCTCGATCATCGATCCAAACTCAGAATTAGTCCAGCCTTCTGCGAAGACACAGGTAGCTTAACGCCAAATCGTCGCAGGTCATCAGCGACAATGACGCCTGAGAAGTTTGAAACCTGAACAGGTCTCAAGCGTCCGAGGTCCTGCGAGCCCAGGCGCCGCCTGGGCAATCTACCTGTAGTTGCCCATTCAAAAAGCAGGGGCTGTGCGTTGTGGGGCCTTTTTGCGAATCAAAGGCTAGCCAGTTTTCGTCCTTTGCTTCCTGTCTCTGTCCCCCCCCCTCTCTCTCTCTCTCTTTGTCTCTGTCTCTCTTTCTAATTGTTTGCCAGTCCTCGTTCGTCGCTATCCGTTATATTAGATCCGTGCCACCTTTTTTCTTGTGTGTTTTGAGGCAAGATCTGGACCATGGTCACTTGAAAGAATAGTTCGGCGGGTTTCTCGTGGCTCCAGTTCGGTGCCAGGAGGTCCAAACCAAGCAAGCAAGCAAGCAAGCAAGCAAGCACTTGGGAACTGAAAAAGGTTTAGGATTGTAACAAGAAGACAAGAACATCCCAGCAAGACAATAAGAAACAGACAATAGCATCACGTGCAGCAAGACAATAACATCGCAAGCTTTGATAAGACACAGCATCAACTTCACACATTGCAGTATCCAGCAGTGTCATTCTAGCAATGGCGATCGTTGAGAAGGCAACCCCTGGCAAGACTGCCACAGTTTTTGTCGAGTTCCCAGCTCGAATTGCCGCGCGACTCCAAACTCAGAGTCGTAATGTAACCCGCCGCAAGTTGAGGTTGGCAACATTCCTTATGACGCCACCGAAGATGCAGGGTCCTGAGCATGTTGCAGGGGATCGTCCACTTGCAATACCTTTCCATCCAAAGAAAGTCAGGACGTGCGGGGACATCTTGCACAGGGTGGCAAGGCAAGGTCCAGTCATACGGGGAAGACATCTTCATTCCGACGGCCGGTCGCAACAGGTGGAGTCTTTCAGAATGGTGTTCGACAAGGACCTAAACATGACCTGTCATGCTATTGCTGACTTGATCCCATATGCCAGGAGACCCTCCAGCCGAAAGGCTATGGCTTCTGCGACTTCTCGGACTGTGAGAGAAACTCCATGAAGCTTTTGTGTGAGTTTATTGGAGCCTGGAATTGTGTGGACCCTGTTCACGAGTCTCCGCCACAAGCACCGCACATAGGACCCAGATACGGCAATAAAGGCCATCAAAATCCTTAGTGAGAAGGAGTGCAACGGCGAAGCCCTCAGCATATTGGTGAAGTAGTTGTTGGGCGACAAGTGAGGGAGAATCATGTTTGTAGAACTCAGACACACAATGTATGCATCCACCAGGCAAGGCTTGAGTTTCAACTGGAGTGTGGATCCAATCCGGTGCCAGAACATGGACATGCTGGTTGTCCAAGGCGACTAAACGTAGCTGCTTAGCAGGCCCAAGCTTTAGTGCTACATGATCCCATCATTGACGAATCCTGGCCTACACTGGCTTCCAAAGTCACTTGCTAGCCGAGGCACACACACAGACACAGAGTGATCAGTTTGCAAGGGGGAGAGGCCACGTGGCTTTCAAATTTGGAGCCCTTATATAACCCTACAGTAGAGATCTCTGTGCTAAAAACCCATGAAGACCCCTCCTTGAACATGTAGAGTAGAGTTGATTTGGATCTCTTTCTTTCTGAATGTGATCATGAAGAAGTTAACGGCAATGGATGTGAACAGAGGGTAGGATGACAGAGGCAGCATTGCCACTGTCCATTCGGGAGCCCACTGGGCCTTTGCAACGCTGCAGGGTCAAGCAGGTCATAATCCTTGCAGCCACCTTTACCGCTGGCTTTGCTTGTGGCTTTTCGGCTGCGAATCCGAAACTAAGCACCCCGACTGCATCGTCACTGTGGCTTCCAAGGCCCTGCGGTCCAGATGATGCGACAACAACGTCTACGGAGTCCCCGAAGCTGGAAATCACACCGCACGCCTGGCACGCCTCATCCTCCTTGCCCCATAGTACTACCTCTACCCATTCCACCACTCGGGCGAAGATGGGATCAACATCAACCACACTCCCTTCAAGTGAAACGATCATCGTCAAGGTGTTCGCGGGTGGAAATGGGAGACTGGGCAACAACATTGGCCAACTCTTGCACGGCTTAGCTTTTGCAAGGCGCATTCATGCAGACAAGGTGCAGCTTGTTGCCTCTGGTGGCCAGTTGCCTCAAGTCATGGAATTGAAGCTTGGCTTCACAATTGTTTTCCCCTCCCCAAAAAGCCAAGAAGTTGCACTGCTTGCAGAAGATGAGACCACTAAGGAAAGATTTATCATTAGATCTCCCAGATGCTGGAACGCTGCGGGGCGTTATCCCCAAGGAATGCAATGAAGCTGCGCAGGCGGCACGGATGAACAAAGAGCCTAACACCTATGCCAGTGGCTTTTGGACCACTCGTTGCTCAGGTGTTCCTGGGAGTGAGTATCACGACCTGGCTTTCCAGTACATTTGGCCGCTGCTGAAAAGCGAGGTGAAAGAGTGTGTTGAGAAACCGGATGACGCAGCCGAAAAACGGCTCACTGTACATTTGCGTGGCCAAGACCTCTGGAACATGGGCGAGTTTGATCAAGTTGCCAAAAAGCCGATCAATATGTCGGCTGGAGCGCACCACTGGCTATGGAACAATCCCCCATGTACGATGTATGAGAAGATCATCCAGGAGGATGGATACTCCGATGTGCTTGTAGTTACATCGCAGGATCGACGCCATGCATGCGTTTCTTGGTTTGAGGAGCTGCCTCGTCGGACAGGACTCAAGGTCAATGTGACCTTTCAGACAAGTTCGCTAGCAGAGGACTTTTGTGCCCTGGTGAAGTCCAGAAATATGGTAGTGTCTTTCTCAACCTTGTCTAATGCAGCTGCGGTGCTGAGCAAGAATCTGAAACGCATATATGTTCGGAACTTTGCGCAAAACTCCATGTTGAACTGTCAATTGTGGCCCACGGTGTCCATTATGCAGTACTACATGCCAAGCACTGAGCAGCACCATGAACCCTACAACAACACCTATGCAGGCGTGATTGAGTGGTTTCAAACCTACAATGTCAGTCTGATTGCGAGAAGAACTTCCTGCAAATGAGAGAAAAAGGCTCCGGAATGCACAGGGTACTCGTGGGAGGGCACTCTGATAGACGGGACACGATTGAGGACGCAAACGGCCTGCCAAACTAGAAACCTGCCACGTGTCTCATGCCGACTCAAGCCTCATGGCACCCTTGATGCTCTTGATATATCAGAATTTGTTGGGGGTGGCGGCGGCGTGATAGTCTAAAACTGGAAGGCAGCCCATCTTCATTCGATTTGGCAGTGTTACGCGTGACATGCCGTTTGGCTGGGGGTGTCTCGTTGCGGTGTGTGAGGCCGGAAGCTCCGGCTCGATCTGGCTGACAATGCGTTGACCTCGGTGAAGCCACGCTGTAAGGGATCGGAAGGTGGAACTCAAGAGCCTGTCTTTGGAGCCCGAGCAGGTGACAAGCCTGTAGCGCTGACAGTTTTGAACAGAATGTGCGGTAGATTTGGACTCAAGGAACTGCGAGGAGGAGCACCAGCCAGGGGTGCCAGGCCCTTCCAAACTTATGCACAGCTTGCAGCTTGAAACGTGCGGGATTTTGCAGGATCGTCGTTCTGACTAGGAGCAAAGGGCATCGCTACTAGGAACAAGGACGCTACTAGGAGCAAGTGCATCGCTTCTAGTAACAAGTGCCTTACTAGTAGCAACAAGAAGCTACTAGGGGCTCCTGGCCTTACTACTAGGAACAAGAACGCTACTAGGAGCAAAGGGCATCGGTAGGTCATGCAATGACATGAATGTGAGTCGTAGCAGGCCAGCATCCGGTTCCACAGCGCTTGGTGGCCCAAATGTGCAGATACGAAGTCAGAAGGAGCCCCTAGTAGCTTCTTGTTCCTAGTAGCGATGCCAGGAGCCCCTAGTAGCTTCTTGTTCCTAATAGTAAGGACTGCTACAATTAGGCTTTATAAAAGGATTGAGATGGCATGTAAATTTGCAGGAGAAGTGGCCGACTTGCATGAGTCAAAATCTGTCAAGTCCGTGCCCAGGTTGGCGGTGCCCGGTGAGACTGCTCCACGGCCTCGGATGCCGCAAGCCCCTCCAGCCCCTTGGATGGGTTGGCACTTGACTCTTCGTCGTCAGTGGGAAGCACTAATCGCAGGTCGTGCAAGGAGGTGCCACGAGGAAACATGATCCATGGGCCATGGGCCATAAGTGTTCATGGGTCTTTGGACAGTTCCTGCGATTTGAGGCACCAATCAAAACAAGCGGCACCACGGCAGGCAGTGGCGTGGTCACGCCAGGTGCATCCCCGCTTGCCAGCAGCTGTACGGGGGGCCATTTGGTGATTCTTGTCACTTCTGTCATTTTTTCCTGGGCTTGCATGCAGCACTTGGGGCACGCAGGGGTCTTTGGCTCAATGGAATTTGACTGTGTCAACAGCGCAGTTCCACACAGCTGTTCATACAACTGTGCAGAACTATATAGATGGCTGAGGGCAAAGTCTTACTGAAACTCCAATGTTCTTGGGGACCTAGTGCAGTTCAGTCTACTCCACAGTGATCGCGGGCATCAATGGGCAGCCACCATGACAAGCAGGCTGGGTACCGGTGATGGCATAGGGATCAACAAATAAAGAAACACATAGAAAAACACAATAACCACCCAATCAACAGAACAAACAACATAATTGCCTAATCAGCTGGTCCCTTGGTCCCCTGGCCTTTGGTCCCCTGGTCCCTTGGTCCCTTAGTCCGCTGGTCCGCTCTATGCTCCCTTGGTCTGGTGCGGTCACCTGGTAGGGAGGCGAGGAGGCGACGGCGATGTCTCAGAGGAGTGTTTCGAACTGCGGCAAAGAGAGGAGGGAGGTGCCATTCCAACGTAATATACTTTGGTGAGCGCCCTGAGGGTACAATTTAATGTGGAAGGTGTCATTCCACGGTAGCACACCTTTTGTGAAAAAAAGTGCTTCAGAGAAGAAAGGGGCCATTGCCATGTAGCATACTTTTTGTGAGCAATCCGAGCGCACAATTGAGAGGAGAAAGACGGCACATACCTTTTGTGAGCTCCCTAACATTTAGAGGAGGAAGGTGCCACATACCTTTTGTGAGGCGCCCTAGCGGAAAACTTGGAGGAGGAAACAGCAATTCCAAGGTAGCTTTCCGTTTGTGAGCCACCCGAGGGCAAAAACTAGAAGAGGAAGGGGCCATTCCGATGTAGCATACCTTTTGTGAGCCGCCCGCGCTTAAAATATAGAGGTGGACGCTACCATCCCAATGTAGCAAAGCATACCGTGTACGGCTACTACTTCTACTTCTACTACTACTACTACTACTACTAACTACTACTACTACTACTATTAATTACTATTGCCTCTTATTCTGCTACTCTTGCTGCTGCAACTGCCCCTAGAACCACTACCACTACTCCTATTCCTACTGCTACTGCTGCTGCTGCTACTGCTACTGCTACTGCTACGACTACTGCCAACTGTAACTGCTACTGCTACTGCTGCTGCTGCTGCTACTCCTGCTGCTACGGCTGCTGCTGCTGCTAAGACGTCGACTACGACTGCGACTGCTATAGGGAACACATTTTTTGATTCTTTGTTTTTTTTTCTTGACGCGCGGGAATTCCTTTTGACTTGTTATATTATTGTTTTGTTTTTATAGCTCACCCTGCCGGTGGTCAGCAGGCTGGTCATGTCAGATCACACCTGGCCCTCTTCATGTGAGCTGTTCAAAAATTGTTCCCTCGTAGCCCACCTAGAGAGGGAGGGTTTTCTAGGTTCTGATCGTAAGTCATGTGGGGCAGGCAGTCGGCCAGAAAAAAAACCGTTGCAGTTCCGAGGGCCACCTTTGTGCCGGAGATGGTTTGCCTGGAACATAATTGGATTTAGCTCAGGACGTGGGAAGAATAAGGGAGGCATGCCACCCATCCAACGAATAAAAGACAAATTGATATCTTGCACTCAGGTGTGTCTGTGAGAGAGAGAGAGTGGTGCAGTAGACATTTCAACATCAGTACAGTACAGTACATGTTAATATATGTTTCGTTACTTGGAGGGCCATTTGGCTCAAGGCTCCAGCTCAGAGCTCTCAGCTGAAAAACGAAGAGATGGCCTCCTTCATGGAGGGCACATCGGAGGAAAAGATGCCGTTACTGGAAGAAGGAAAAGCAGACGCTGCAAACGAGGCAGCAAAGGAAAATGAGGAGGTTGCAGAGGTGGGGCCAAGAGCATGGAATCAACTATGTACTGTAAGAGTTTTACAGTTTTCTAAAGCATGACATATGAATAGTGGCATGCCACAGCGGCACATGGGACTTTGCTGATGCGCGGGTTTGTTGAGGCAGATTCCATGAGCTATGATGCTCGGACCTTGGTAACCTTCAAGGTCTTCAGCAATCTGGCTGGCACTGTTTGGACGAAAGCATCCCTGTGGAAAATGATGGGGACTCTTCTCCTGATTGCCTTGACTGTGGCGGCCTGTATCGCCGTCTCTTGGCTTGAAAGTTGAAGCACAAGGGCACGGCAAACTAACTGAAGCACAGCCAAGACCGTTGGCGGCTTTGGCCTTCAGGTGATGGTGAAGGATCCTGCCAAGCTCAATGTGGCGAGGTTCCAGCGCATCAGCAGTTTCTTGGAAGTTGTCGTGGGCCTGCTTCTCGGTTTCTTCCTGTCCAGTTCTATGCAAAGGCCTTGGATTGAAAAGCTTGAAATGCCGACGGGGCGCTATATATATATATACACATGTATAACTAGGATGAAACTGCTTGAGGGAAGCAGTTCAGTCTTTTGGTGACATTGGAGATCTTACGCTTCTTCATCGGAGTTTTACGGTGCAGGTGGTACAGCTGCACGAATGGTTTCTTGGAACTCTTTGATGCCATCCGCGGCTTGCACATGCAGTTGAATGCGATGGGTGTATCTAAGGCACCTAGCCTTTGTCAGTTTAGCTGTGCAGGTGGAAACAGAATCTGAGCAAGAGAGGAATTGAGTACATCAAAATAGCATAAAATAGCCTTGGTTTGGCAGATGCTCAATTGTTGAGGAGAAGGTCCAGCTTTGCTTGCGCTACTGTGTGGTGCCGCTTGCTTGTATGAACCTGCCGGACGGGAACACATATTTGCAGAACCAAAGGGTTGCACGAAGTCTTCCGCTGTTTGTTGGTGCCTATGGTCTTGGTTTGTAGGCATTTGTGATTTGATGTGGGCACCTGCTGGGGTAAGGTCTGCGCATTGCTTGAATCATGATCTCACGGCCTCGCCTATGACACCTGAAGATGCTGCGGAGTACCTTGCAAGCTGCTGGGCAGATTTGACGGTGGAGAAAGAGGCTGAAACTCGGAGTGCACATGTTGTGATCCATCAATGGGTTCGCTCACTGAGAGTGCTAAGAATCAAACATTCTGAGACAATTTTTGCTGCAAGGACATCGCATGGGAGGACAAATCAACGAGCATGGCTCGACTTCTGCCTGGCGAGACCGACGTCCTCAAAAACATTGTTGATCCAGCACAGACACTTTGGGTGTGGATCACTTCACTTCTTACGAGAATGTCGGCAGATGGTGAGATTCCACCCATGCCAACTCCCACCTACGGCCGAATCATCAGCATGGCTGAGCAAGCCTATGTTGGAATTCGTGCAGTTCGAGCATCCATCCGCGTCCAGCCTCCTTATGTTCATGTGCAAATGATGGCAGCTTTGGTGCTTGTAACTTTGGCCGCACTCCAAGACAGGAGGCAAAGTTAACTTTGACGTACTTTGATCCTGGTTTTTCAACATTATCCGTTTGAGAGGGTGTTTGTGTTGCGAGGTGAACAATATTGTAAATGCGATCAGTATTGGCCTGACTTCCGGCGTCACCCTAAGCTTGGTCTTGGCACGGGCTGAAGTGGGCTTTTTCAAAAGCAAGGTGCAATCAGAGGATCTTTCTCATGGACTTCAGGCGCTCAGTGTGGGAACAAAATGTCCGTTTGTGTTCATTTTTGTGTTTGTGAGTAGGGAAAACGTGCCGTAACATGCTACGTACAAGCCCGCCATAAGCGCAAATTGAATGGCCAATCATGACCAAGACCCGATTCAGGACTTGGCCGTGGGCATGATCTTGTGCAGTGTTGGGCCATTCCTGTACCAGGCGCTCCTGGAAGTAGCAGTGTGCATCGCACAGCCCTTCGCCATTGCGGGGAAAGGTGTTGCCCCCGGGCGCATCCCCACGGAGAAGTTGCTGCAGCATCTGGAGAAGGATCTCAAAGACATCGAGTTCATGAGCACTAACTTGCCATGGTGGAACCAAGCGTACTTCAAGAACAAATGAGAGCCATGGCATGTCACAGTTGCGATTCCGCAATCGAGTGCGCTTGGAAAAAAGGGAGGACAGCATTCTGCTGACCGGCTTCACTTGACAGGGCCTTGGACATTTGCTTTCTGCCAATGTTTTTGTTCTCGAGTTCCTTTGTGCCTGCAATGTGGCAGGACACGCATCGGTGGACGGGTCAATCAGGCAGCTTGATTTTTCTTGCCGAAATCTGTCTACCTGGCTGGCTGGTCAAGTGACTTAGGCTGGCTCAGGTCTTTCATGGTCTTTCGGTGGGTGCTTACTGGTGTCAAACTAGAATCGTTCTGTAGTGGTTATTGACACAGTTGTAAGAACCTCCGGGGGGGGGCAGGGCGGAGTACAAATGTTAAATACATGCTGCGAGATGCTGACCATTGTGGGGCTCAAACCAGATGTGCGGGTGTGCGGCAAGGGCCTGGGTAGCCTTTGCGGTGGGAAGGAGCGCTCGATGCTGCTGACGCAAGTAGCTCAGCTGCATGTGCGCCACATGTTTGACTTGTCTGACGGCTGGGTAACCAGTGTTGTCCAAACTTGATTTCAAACAGTTTCTTGTGCTGTACAGGATCCATGACAGTGGCAAACGTGTAATGCCGCATGGTTTTCCGTTGGCTTTGAGGTGAACAATTGGTCAATGGAATCGCCGAGGCTATCTCAAGTTGTCAATTTTTTGCAGTTTCCAATTTTTTATTTGATGCCAGTTCTTCTTGCCTAATAAAATAGATTTTACATGATTTTACATGGATGAACAAAGAAAAAACTCGAAGAGCTGAGTTGAAGAACCTCAACTGTTCACATGCAGTTCACCTTACAAAGACAAAAGGTGAAGGATCAATCCAGAAGGTCATAACATTGAAACATTTGGTCATCCCATGTAGAAGATCCATGAATAACTTTACTCAATTAGCCATTGATCAATGCATCAAATCACCATTATATAGTCACCACCGTTGTTTCCTGCTGGTTCTTGCTGGACGCTCCGCGAGACACCACCGCACAAAGAAAATGAGAGTCAGCTAAATGGCTGGGATCGATGGGCCGCCGTGGGCGCTGCCGTGACAAGCAGGTTGGGTCGCTCAGGATGTTTTTTGAAGACCAGGTACACAAATTGTTTGGGTTGAAACATGTTGAACGCGGGTGGGAAAGCATGAAAGCATGTCCGGTGTGCTTGGAGGCCATCGCTATTAGGTGGAGGCCATTGCTATTAGGTTCCTCAACGTTTTTAAAGGTTTCTTTCAATGTGGCCAAGTGGGAAGGCGCAGAAGCAATGGTTGTCAGAGAAGCGGCGTTTCTCGGCATCGTTTCAACACAGGAACCTGCTTTCTTGGACTTTCTTGGTAATTGTTGGTGGTGTTTTTTCACTTCCAAATGTTGGTGGTCAACCGCTTGCCGGCCGAGGTGGAGCAGGTGGAGCAGATGCTGAAGAGGCTGAATGAATAGGTTGACAGAAAGCTGTACTTTGTTGTTGATTTGATCAATGGAAGGTGATAGTTTCATGGTTACAGTAATGACCCTTTGAATGAAAGCCAATTGCAAACAGTCAGCTTTCTAGCAAAGAAGGTGCGGCCCCGTCCTTTGGCAGCTGAAGAAGACTTCCAAAGCCTTTTGACTGAATGGTTTCGATAGATAGAATGATTCCACACATAGAAAAGTCCAGAGCGACCATGCAGATAGTTCTAAAATCTTTGGTTGCTACGCTGCCCAAGGTTATTATGACTCACAAGGATTCTTCGGTCATGGTCCACACTCCGCAGAGGAACAGGCAGCTCGGAGATTTGCATTCGTGACAGGGCCTTTCGATTTCTTCACTGCCAGGCAGCCTTTTGGGAAGCTTTGCGTTCTCCCTTGCCAGTCACTTTGCTAGCTGCTGAGCTTGCAAGCGGGCTTTGGGGCAAACACTTGAAGTGGGCTAAAGGCAAACAACTCGCTACTAGGAACGAAGCGAGGGCATCGCAACTAGGAGCAAGGACGCTACTAGTAGCTCCTGGCATTTCTACTAGCAACAAGAACGCTACTAGGGGCTCCTGGCCTTACTACTAGGAACAAGAAGCCACTATATAGTAACAAAGGGCGTTTCTACCAGCAACAAGAACGCTACTAGGGCTCCTGACCGTACTACTAGGAACAAGAAGCTACTAGTAATAAAGGGCATTTCTACTAGCAACAAGAACGCTACTAGGGGCTCCTGGCCATACTACTAGGAACAAGAAGCTACTAGTAACAAAGGGCATTTCTACTAGCAACAAGAATGCTACTAGGGGCTCCTGGCCTTGCTACTAGGAACAGGAAGCTACTAGTAACAAAGGGCGTTTCTACTAGCAACAAGAACGCTACTAGGGGCTCCTGGCCGTACTACTAGGAACAAGAAGCTACTAGTAACAAAGGGCACTTCTACTAGCAACAAGGACGCTACAAGGGGCTCCTGGCCTTACTACTAGGAACAAGAAGCTTCTTCATACTATATTGTAGCAAAGGGCATCGCTACTAGGAGCAAGGGCGCTACTGGTAGCTCCTGGCATTTCTACTAGCAACAAGAATGCTACTAGCGGGCCCTGGAACATTTCTACTAGCAACAAGGGTGCTACTAGGGGCTCCTGGCCCTACTACTAGGAACAAGAAGCTACTAGTAACAAAGAGCATTTCTACTAGCACCAAGGAAGCTACTAGGGGCTCCTGGCTTCACCACTGGGAACAAGAAGCTACTAGTAACAAAGGGCGCTTCTACTAGCAACAAGGAAGCTACTAGGGGCTCCTGGCCATACACTAGGAACAAGAAGCTACCAGTAACAAAGGGCACTTGTACTAGCAACAAGGATGCTACTAGGGGCCCCTGGCCTTACTACTAGGAACAACAAGCTACTAGTAACAAAGGGCATCGCTACTAGGAGCAAGGACGCTACTAGTAGCTCCTTGGCACTTCTACTAGCAACAAGAACGCTACTAGGGGCTCCTGGCTCTAGACTCTACTACTAGGAACAAGAAGCTACTAGTAACAAAAGGCATTTCTACTAGCGACAAGAACGCTACTAGGGGCTCCTGGCCTTGCTACTACTAGGAACAAGAAGCTACTAGCAACAATGGGCATTTCCACTCGCAACAAGGACGCTACAAGGGGCTCCTGGCCCTACTACTAGGAACAAGAAGCTGCTAGTAACAATGGGCATTTCTACTAGCAACAAGAACGCTACTAGGGGCTCCTGGCCTTACTACTAGGAACAAGAAGCTACTAGTAACAAAGAGCATTTCTACTAGCAGCAAGGACGCTGCTAGGGGCTCCTGGCCTCACTACAAGGAGCAACAAGCTACTAGTAAAAAAGGGCATCGCTACTAGGAGCAAGGACGCTACTAGTAGCTCCTGGCACTTGTACTAGCAACAAGTAGGAACAAGAAGCTACCAACCAATACTCGTAACAAATGGCATCGCTACTAGGAGCAAGGACGCTACTAGGGGCTCCTGGCCCTGCTACTAGGAACAAGAAGCTACTACTAACAAAGGGCAGTTCTACTAGCAACAAGAACGCTACCAGGGGCTTCTGGCCATATTAATAGGAAGAAGAAGCTATTAATTCTAGTAACAAATGGCATCGCTACTAGGAGCAAGGACGCTACTAGGGGCTCCT
>CAXAMN010005446.1:499820-509971 GCA_963970005.1 Durusdinium trenchii | reverse complement strand
CCCCCCCCTCCCCCAGCTGAAGAAAGGAGTTGTTTATAAACAAAATGGTTGTTTATAAACATTGGTTTCTTCAGTATATTTGCTCGAACTAGTTTGTCAGCAACTGCTTCTTACCTCCAATCTTGTGCCATGGAAGCTGCCATGATGGAAGGTGCGCAGAAGGTAACAACGCATATATGAAGTACATGCAAACACACAAGCACACAAAAGTTTCGCATGGCACAGTGTCCATTGATCAACTACCTCTGATCAAAGTGGAGCCCAAATCCAAAAAGTCCTTCAAGGAGTTCTTTCAGGTCATCCGCAATGTGTCTGATGTGGATGTGGCTGCTATTCGTTCAGTGATGAGTGAGGCATCACCAAAATATGCTCATCTACCTGCATCTGTCCGTCCACGTGATGCTCTTGGTGACTCTTGTGTACTTCAATTAGTTTTGGAAAAATCTGCTCATGCTTCCTGGACAGTCCTCAAGTTCTACCACTCTACGGTGTCAATTCCAATGGGCTTGGCCAAAACTCTTTGCAACAATAACGTCCTCACCATCGACTACAAGATTTGCTCTAATTCTGATGTCGTCAAGAAGGGCTTCATGAAGATGTTGAGCAAGATTCCAGGAGACCAGTGGCTAACACAAGAAGTAGTGGACAAGCCACAGATTCAACGGCATACTTCCAAGGATGGAGACAACAAGACTTGGAATCCAGATGAAGAAGAGCTTCGCTGTGGAATAGCCTACATCAATGAACATGCTCCTCTGGCCAACGCTCACAATGAGCAATATCTTTGGGTATTGCTGAACATTCGTGATGAGGCATCGCCGCTCTACGGTTGGCCATCTGCAGTAGTCCAGAAAGCATGCGCAAACCGGTCATCTGGCAACTGCCAGTCTGAACCGGAATGGTTCTTTCCTTTGCTGCTCTTTGACCTGAACCCCAAGTTTCTGAAATCTGTGGTGCCCCTGGTGCTTCCTTATCTTCCCAACTTTGGCTTGATGGTCCTTGGGCGAGCCGGCATTGGCAAAACTCCAACTGCACAAATTATGACCTTGGCAGTAGCTCGTCATCTTATTTCTGTTCGTGGTCTTTCTGGCATGGCTGGCTGGCGGCGATCAAAGCAAATTGACGGGTTTCGCGAGCGGCCGGGTGAGGTCAATGTGCCTGTCTTGCTGGATGACCCAAACCTCAGTGCTATCAACTTTGAAGACATCAAGTCTTTCTTAGACGTTGGTGAGACTTGCTTAGTAGATGCCCGCTACAAGCCTGCCAAATTTGTACGCAACCAATGCCGGGTGATCCTGAACAACGAATGGGATGAAACCAAAGAGCCAGATCTTTCTTTGGGTGATACCATCACCTGGGAGCAGTTCCAGGGCATGTTTGCTGTCGCCATCCAGTATGCCAAGCATCCTCACATGATGGCTATTTTGAAGCGTGCTGCTGTCATCATTGCTGGTCGCAGGGCGGTGTACTTGCGTTTGCCAAGCCAAAATGAGTCAGAGACTATTTACCGCTTCTCTGGTGATGGGATCACAGAGGATTGGCTCTGCGACAAAAACAAATCTTCGTATGGCTCTTACAAGCAGGGAGTGCATCAGAAGTATGCCAACTACGACAGTCAGCTGGACGAAGAGGCTGCCCTTGTTGCAAAGCTGTTGGCAACGCCAGAGGAAAAAGCATATATGGAAAGAGCTGAGAAGCATGACCAATGGAGAAGGGAAGCAGCTCCTGTTGAGCCAGAGGCTCCTGCATCTCCTCGTCCTTCGCCAATTGCTTTGAAGGAAGAAATCATCTCACCAGCGACAAAGCGTGCACGAACAGCCTTTGGTGTCATTGACGTTGAAGGTGAAGAGAACAACAACATGGAGACCGATGCCATCGACATTGCCCCTGTGGCAGCGCCAGACCCTATGGGCGAAGAAGAAGAAGATGTATTTGGATTCGGTGGTGGTTTTGAGGCTCCTGCTTAGTCTTGCCTATGTACAGAGAGAGGACGCGTTATGAAAAAGATTGAAAATTGTATTGCTTCCTGACAGCTTTGACTTGTGTTCATAGAGCGATGTGCACTTTCAGACACAGTTCATTTGATCCATGATTGTAAGCTGTGCTGCAGATGTCACTTACAATCAGATGTCACTTGCTTGTAAACTGTGTTCACAAGAATATCCTCCCTTGCCTGTCGTTCTTGCATTTTCATTCTTTGTATATCTCACGCGAAGTAGCATCTCGAGCACTGCCTTGGTAGTTGTCGTATCTGCGCAAAATGCTTTCCAGATCCGTTCGAAGGAGGCCTGCCCAACAAAGCTCTGCAGGTCTGTTTCGGCCGCTGACTCATGCAGAATACCGAAGTGAAGTTTGTGAAGGTTGGTTTGCGTCATCTCCAGCTTTGACTTTACATGCGCTGGGGCCTCCATTGTGCTCAGAGAATGAACTCACTGATTGTACTTCACTACGGGGCATTCTGATTGCTTTGTCTCTTGGGTTGATTCCTGATGTCAAGGTTTGCCCAAACAACAAGAAGCACTCGGTGAAGTTGGTGGAGGAATGGGAAGATGAAGAACTACGTTATAGATGGCGTTGCTGTCAACGAGGTCACAAATGCTTTCGTTCTTCCCTTTGTCCTGCAGGTCTTCTGTCCCAAGTGTCTTGCTCCATGTGGTTGCCTTTCTTGTACTTCTCCAACGCAATGCGGCTAAACTACAGGTGGAACAAAATTCAATCCGAGCTTCAGTCTATCTTTGGGAATAGCTTCTCTGACAAGACCATGCGCCGATGGCGGACATTATACCAGTCCTCTTTGCAGAATTACCTCTTGCACCACAGCAGCATGATCATTGGTGCTACTCCTGGAGATGTTGTGGTCTTTGATGAGACAAACTTGGGCAGTCAACGGGGCATTTCGAAGTCATCATCATCTGGTCGTAGTTCAGAGAGAACAAAGGCCGTGACTTCGCAACGTGTGGCAAAGAGACTTCCAGCACAAACCGTTCACCGGCGTCCAGCTGCTCATTTGCGCCGGCCTGCTGCTGCGCCTGCGCGTCGGCCGGCTGCCGCCCCACTTCGCCGGCCTGCCGCAGTCATGAAATCTGTCTTCAACAAGAACAAGGTGGGCACAGAGAGGGACACCCGCTCCCAGGGCCGATGGCTCTTTGCAGCGGTTCTTGTTGGAAATAAGAAAACAAAATACACACATGAGAACGGAAAAAACGGTTTTCCTTTACCCTCTTGCCAAAGCCTGCTTTTGCTGCGGATCACAAATCGCGGGGCACTGCTTCTATGAAGATTGCTATCCAATCGTGCATTGCCAAGCAGGCGTTTCTCGTGCACGACGCTTGGAAAGCATCTACTGCTGCCATCAAAAGTCTTGGGCTGAAGGCGGCTCCGTCCATCAACCACTCGACTGGTTGGAGAGATGCCAATACTGGATTCCATTCGAACGATATTGAGTCCGAGTTTTCCCGTCTCAAGACCATGGTGAGAGAGCGCTATGGTAGGTTATGCTTCCAGTCCACAGCTTCAAATGAAGCAGAAGACGAAGTAGATGTAGGGGATCTGTACGAGTACACGTTCAGAGTCAACATTGGCAACTCATTTCAATCAATGCTGAATGCATTTGTTTTGTCATCACCTTAGCGTTCATCTGTGTACTCTGTCTGACCAACGGTATGGGTATAGATTGCAATGCAATCTGCTGCAGTAGCTTTACGCAAAAAATGTCATGTCTTTAGCGTCTGCATCTGCAAGGTATGTTCTTGTAGTGGTTTCTGTATGTGTTTGCTTGCATGATTACTTCAATGTCATTTGACAACAAGCATATAGCTTTTTGCAGGTGGTATCTGTATTTGATTACTCTTGTTTACTTTGGCAGTTTGCATGTTTATAAACACTGACTACTGTTTATAAACACACCACTTCTTCATTGATGAAGTTACCTTGATAGTGACTGGCTCCAGCTCAAGTCTGTATCAGTGTCATCATGGCGCCCAAGAAGGTGATGTTTGTGGCTATGGGTTCTGAAGTAGAACCTGGGCGGTTTTCGTTGGATCTGCAGACGGTGGACCCTGTCATCTACCGCCCAGACCCAACTACTGATGCTGAGCCGTCAGTGCCTGTGCCCAACGCACATGAACTCCACCAGGACATCGTCAGTGGCCGCAAAGCAGCGTGTGAGTCAAAACAACAACGAACACCGAGACAGATTCAAGCGCATATTCACTATGTCCAAAGAAGCTTGAATTTAGCTCCTGGCATTTCTGGCCAGTGGTCTCGTCAAGCGCAAGATGTTCTCGACACGTGGCTCTTGAAAGATTTGAAGGGCGTGCAGAAAAGGAATATGTTGGCATTGGAGGACAAACCACCTGCTGAAAGTTCCTGCTCAAAAGCCGTTGGCAACATCGTTGAGAGCTCAGAAGCCCGGGACTCACAGCCAAAGGATGAGGATGCCAACATCTTTGAGGACCATCACTCAGAAGCCCTGGACTCACAGCCAAATGATGACAATATGATGGACGAGGATTGCGTCAAGGAGACAACCCCCAAGGATGGCAAGGCCAAGGTCTCATCTTCATCTTCTTCGTCTTCTACCTCCTCTTCCTCGTCCTCTGACCGTACTAAGCGCCGCAAGGTAGAACTGCAGGCTGCATTGACACATCTGAAGAACTTACAAGAAGTGCACCACCTTGAAGACATGGGCGGTTGTCTGCAAATGATTAAATCCGCCATGCAGAATGTCAATGCAGCTTTGCGCTTGTAGATAGCATGAACCTCCTCTGGCATGAACCTGGGCGTATGGCGTATGAAAGATTTCATGCAGTCTATGTGCAATGTTTTTGTGGAAGTATATGCATATATATATATATGGGCGCGTTTCATGGTATTATATCTTATCCATTACTTCTCAGGGGGCCCCGAAAAGCACGCGCGCCCATATATATATTTTTGGACTTCTGATTGAGTTGGAGAATTCAGAGTGCAAAGAGCACATTTGGCTTGCTTCACGTGCGCAACCAAGGCTAGAGCTGAAGATGTTGAACACGCTGCCCAGGTTTCTTTTGTTTTTGGCCGCTTAGCATAAATGCGAAAAGCTTTGCCCGGACCTGGGCAGAGAATCGTACACCCTGCCGATAGCGTCTAGGCTACCTTTCTGCTCTTCATCATGGTCCAGCAGACGCTTCCCTTGCATTTAGGGCACAATATGTTAAGGTTCCCGAGTGTTTCTTCAAGGAGGGGGAGTTTCCTTGAAGAAGCGTGAGCTATCCTGCGTCCAGTAGTTAGTAGCTACTTGTTAGCTACTAGCTACCTCTCCCTACTAGCTACCGACTCCCTGCCCTTAGCTAACCCACCTCTACTAGCGGCCTGCCCCCCGGTCTTAAAAGAAAAGTGTTTGCCATTGAATGACTTCGGTGTCTTCTTTTTCATTCATGATTGTTCCCATTGAACAGCACGCGCGCCACAAACTCGCAAACTCGTGTCTTTTGATTAGCTTCTGTTGGCTGAAGCTGGACACAAAGCTCTCAGGGTGGAATATGATCCCACGAGCTTCTCTGGAATCCACCTACGCCTTAGGGATCATTTCATGGTGAAGGATGTCACTTGGTCTGGCATTTCGGGCAAGAGCCAACCTGGCAAATCCTCCATGTTGTTTCTTTTGTTTGTTGATGCTTTGGTTGCACATCCACTGCTCAAATCATTTTGCATTTGATGACCCCCCCAAAAGTGAAAACCATTTAGTCGGGAGACCTCCAAGTACAGGTGTACGCCATCCGTCAGATCCCAGAGCTGATGGCGTATTTGGACTACTATGTTACCGCTACAGCCACTCGGTGGCCACTTATATAGTTTATCAACATCCAAAGCAAGGGCAGCTTGCAAAGTACCAGAGGCAAACTTGTTTTGTGCTTTGTGCTGCAAACGCCTGCACCCGCTGAGGAGCAACTGAACCCTTTGGATATTTACCACTGGTGTGCAGATGAAGATACTGTACAGCTTCCAGTCTCGTGGCAAGGAAATGACTTGGGATTTATTTGTGAAACGCAACAGACGGTGAACGGATGGTCAGCTTGTCGAGGTCAATCGAATCCGGTGCAACCGTGATCGAGGACGCAACCACCGACCAATTGATGCCCAAAGTGTGAGCTGACTAGGATCAGCCAAAAGGATTGGCAAGCAGAAGCTGCATTTGAGCTAAGGGTGTGCAAGCCAGCAAGTGAAAAGCAATCCACTTGCGAAGTAAAGAAGTATAGACCGGTATAGGGAAGACCTCAGTTTGAACCAGTTTGCTTGAAGACCACTTGACGCAGCAGAAGCTGTCATGGATTCTGGCCTACATAGTGCTGCCAGGAGCTTTGCCAGACAAAGCATTTCTTGCAGCTCGGTTTGTTGACAGTCTTCGAGAGTGCTAGATGTCAACTTTGTCCTGCAGCCGTGCTGAGGATCACTATGCGGTCAGCTCACAGCGCTTGCAGGATGCGCAGAGTAGCTGGTCTTCTAGTTGTGTTCGGTCTTGCTCCTACTCATTTGTTTATTGCTAGATTTGCACACTCACTTGTTCTTCAGACTTTTTGTAAAGCTTCACAAAGCAATCTTTTCGAGATTGTCTGCAAAGTGCACAACACATTAATGCCTGACAAAGCGGGGGCTGCCTTTGCCAATCCAAGTGTGTAAGTGAGGCAATCAGCTCTACTACATGGTGCGCGAAATCCGAGATGCCACTGTAGCGCCTCAGAGAAGAATGAAGGCTCGGGGAGACTTGACATTTCACATGTCAGGCGAGGTCCATTACGCAAGACAAACCAAACAAGGTTAGCGCTGCTAAACAGGAGTGTAGACACATTAAGCAATATCAGACCACACGGCATTCTGGCAGAACCCAGGCAGCATGAATCCCACCACTCAGGGTGGTGATTGATGAAATAAGTGGTGAGAGAGCCCTCATTGTTGTGCAGGCGGAAGGAAAGAATTCCAGCTCGAGGTCTAGCTCAAAGCGGCTTCCTCGAAAGAGAAGCTCGGACTGGTCGAGGGGTCGAGGGAGGTCAGCTGATGATGCTGTTACGAACATGCAGATCATCCAAGGCCAGGTTGCAGTTTCGTTGAGGAGCCCAAAGGTGGCACAACGGGATGCTGTCTCGCAGCTTAATTTGTCTTGGCTGATAGACGTGTCATTTGCTTGTGCGAGCGTTTACTGTAAGTGGAAAGTGGCAACTGGCAGCCTTCGCTCCAGGCTTTAGCGACCAAGCCTGTTGCATGGCTGGCCAACACCTCTGGCATTGTGGGATTTGTGACTTGTCAAGACTGCTCCACATAGTCAGCCAAAGTTCCAAAGCAGTTAAGTTGCACGCCACCATACTACATGTTCACTGAGGCGCTTAACGGTGTAATGCTGGTGGGTGCTCATCATGAGCGCGGAAAGGCCATGCCGACTTCTTGGCCACTCGGAATGCAAAAGGATGCAGCAAGACATGCTCGCAGCAGAATAAGTTTCTTTCAATATCTCGCGATGCAATTTTGGCTTGTGCCTCTTTTAATGTGGAAGCTCTTGATGGGCAATCACTGTTGATTTGCCCATACAGCAAGGGGGTTTGTTTGAGTTCGCTTGCGACACTATTTTGCAACCATTTTAGGTCAGCGAGCATTTTGGCGATCTCTCAGTCAAGGTTTTTTCGCTGTGTCAGGTTTCGGTTGAAGCCAAGGCACTTTGACAACTGTGGTGGACATGTGGACGCCACAGGACCAGTCACCAACCTGCAAGGCCATACATGCTTAACATATTAAGAATCTTGAACCATCTCATTTTCTCGCAAGATGGCCTTGCAGGACATTACCACTACCATTTTCCTGCATCGTGCTTCCTTGGTCGGCAAGGCTTGTGGCCGGCAAGGATGAGGTTGCATTTGCTTTAATGGGATCAATCATGAATAGTTGCTTGAGTCTCTTTGTCTCATGGGAAAGAGAGAAGAACATTGAAAAGGAGCAGAAACAACATAAGAAGGACATGATTACATTGAATACATGAACTTTATGGCCTGCATGCTTCGCATTTAGCATATCCATACCGTAAGATTTGGGCGCCGTTGAAGACCAAACATGATGTGTTGAATGATCCATGTTTGTTCAGAGGGAGAGAGAGAGAGAGAGAGAGAGTGAGAGAGCATCGAAATGAAGTCGTTCTGAAGATGCCTTTCTGCTGCCAGGTCATGTAGCACCTGGACGTGCAGATTGGTGGGCTCAGCCTGATCCCATGGCCTATTGGCCTAGCCTTTCAAAGCCTTCGCCAATCCTTGGCTATGCTTTGGACAAGTCCTCAGACAGAAACTGCAAACTAAAATTAAGCACCTTTTGGTTCGCTTTGTTCAATCTGATGTTCAAACAAACCGAGGATGGAGTTCCCATCCGTGGGCCCTATGGAACAGATGGACGGCTTGTAAATACCAGCGAGCTGGATGAATGCAATGGGCGTACTGTGCTGAACGAGCATGGGCAGAAGGCACAACTTTTGACAACCTTTGGTGACTTGCGTGTTCTTGCTTGAACAGGAGTATCATTACATTTGGTCCATCGCTGATCCGTTTCTGCCTCGCTGTTTCAAATTGCTGCCGGCAGCATTCAAACTTGAGAAGCCAACAAGCACCTTGGATGTAGAAAGGAGAAGCAGGAGGATTGGTCGTTGTGCAGAGGGATGTGATAAGTGTGACAGGAGTTTGGAAGAATTAGCAGGGGAGGGGCTTGGGCGAAATTATTTGGAGAAAGAAGCACTGTGCTGGTAACACCAAGGCGAAATTTGCCGAGAAAGCGGTGAACCTGGAGCTACCTTGAGCAAAGACGATGAGTTTTGGATGCTCAAAGCCAATGGCTGCCCAGACCATCCGTATTTTGGAGAGCCCGTCAAGGTCAATGAAGCGGCCAAGCCGCAACAGCTCAGCAGCACATCAAGCCTCATCCAAGCGTTCGTGGTAGACATGGGTGTTGATTTCTTGTTGGTTTGCCTTGACGGAAGTATATATTTGTATTTGGAGGAGGATGTGTGTGTAGATGCACTTCAGAAGGGATGTTTCTTTTTGCTGGCATACGCGCACACTTAGTCATAGGGTTTGCAGTTAACTCTGTCCCACGTCGAAAAGAGTGAAGGAACGGAACGGCGATGGAGTCAGCTCACTTGAACAATTAGTTGGAAACACTGTTTGCGCGTGACTGCAGAACGCGGCAGTGGCGAGCTCAGCGGCAGTAAAATGGGTTTGTGGGGAGTATCACGAAACCACCATGGAAACCAAAAAGGAACAGTAGGGTCACAGCGTGTGAGGAAATCAGCAGGTACATGGTGGAGCGTCCTCAACCACTTCCCTTCCAGTGACCCAGCTTCGTTGGATCAGGTTAGTCACTGGAAGCCTGACCCCCCTGCTTGATTGAAGTGAAGACCACGCAGAGCTCTTAGAAGCAGAGGGTGACACACACACACACAGAGCCGCTTAGCGGCGCTCCGAAGAACGAGAGCAGTCTTTTTTTGTCGCTCCAAAAATCGTTTGCAGTCGGATGCTGCGTGTCCTTTTTGGACATAGAGGTGGACAAGCTGTTCAGCTGCTGCGTCTGCCGGGCAAGTGTAGGCATAAATGGTGTGCAGTCGTGAAGCAAGGCCGGAGAGTGTGAGTCGTTTGCTACCGGCACTGGTGGCGTCCCCGATTTTCCAGGATTGGGTGGGTTGGCTGAATTTTTCAAATGTGTCAGCATGCGTGACTCGCATGAGGCCTAGGAAAATACGGAAAATAACGCTTGAACCTTGAAAGCGCTGCTGAAACGAAAGATCCGTAAGCCCTGCGGCGTCAAAACCCCGTAGCTCGGCAGCATTGGGATCAGAAGATTCATGGGTGAGACAGAAAAGAGACAGTAAACCTGATTCACGAAAGCCAATCTGTCGAACCAATATGTGATTCCCAATGGTTTCAGCGCTCCCTTGCGGGAGATCACACCCGGCACCCAGTGGGACGACAGAGCGGCGCACACTTAGTCATAGGGTTTGCAGTTAACTCTGTCCCACGTCGAAAAGAGTGAAGGAACGGAACGGCGATGGAGTCAGCTCACTTGAACAATTAGTTGGAAACACTGTTTGCGCGTGAGTGCAGAACGCGGCAGTGGCGAGCTCAGCGGCAGTAAAATGGGTTTGT
>CAXAMN010005446.1:481343-499810 GCA_963970005.1 Durusdinium trenchii | reverse complement strand
AACCACCATGGAAACCAAAAAGGAACAGTAGGGTCACAGCGTGTGAGAAAATCAGCAGGTACATGGTTGAGCGTCCTCAACCACTTCCCTTCCAGTGACCCAGCTTCGTTGGACCAGGTTAGTCACTGGAAGCCTGATCCCCTGCTTGATTGAAGTCTTAGAAATAGAGGGTGACGCACACACAGGGATACACAGGGTGCAAAAACATTTGGCAGTGAACGCGGTCAGTGTGTTAACTTGCTGAGGTTGCTGCTGTTCTGGATCAAACTGCTGAGATTCGGAAGCTCGATGCTACCCGGACAGACACCGATGCACCATGGGTGAAGGTCAGATTTCACAGTTGGGAGGCGCTACTTGTAGGCTGCTAGATTTGCCAAGAGTCAGGATGATAGACCCCGAACATCTTGCAGCTGAGGCTTGCTCCGCTTGCTCCGCTTGCTCAGGCAGGGTAGATCTTGGCGAGCCACCGTGCAAAGTTATCATTAATTTGGGTTTGTACAGATGTGTTTTGGCTACTCTTTGTCAATCTTTAGAGGCAAATGCACACAGAAGCCATGGAACCTGGTCGCTGCTTGCATGAGTGGTACAGATTCCCGACATCACATTCAAAGTCATTTTGGGGCTTGAGTGCCTCTGCGAAGCTCTTGCAAGCCTGTGTGCAAGGTGGCAACTGCACAGGTGGCTATTCGACGCTTTGACATTTAATTACTGACAGGCTTCGCCAACCGGCGAAGCCCTTGGGGGGACTGTGCATATCCGCAGGGTCTTTGCGCAGCAAAATCAACGATTAGCGCGCGGAGAATATGGGAAAGCTTCGCTTCATATACAGACGGCTAAGTCCAGCTGGTGGTCCTTTAAGACATCTTAGCTCTATTTCAAACAGTTTTCAAACAGTTTCAATCCCTTTTGCAGGGCCCGCTTTCCAAAGCAGAAAATCCATCAGAAGGCTTCATTTCCATCAGACGCCTTTATTAAACGTGAAAGGTGTATCAAGGGGTGTTGGTTCAGTAACAGTCAACAGTCAAAAGGTGTTGGTTCTGGCCACAGCGAAGTATTTTCCATGTTGGGTGTGGGTCTGTAGTCAATCCACCGCCTCGGCTCCTTGGCTTGGTGGTTGTGGTGTTGGGTTCGATAAGGGTTTGAGTGGGTCTAAATCAGGTCTGAGCGCTGCAGGGCGCTTTTGCCTTGCAGCTGGGATGCTCTCAAGAGCGTTGAGGGCTTGGGAATGTGGAAGAATTATTTTTCACCCTTTTCTTGGAGGTTCAACCTTTTTGTGTACCTTTCCCGCTCTTACAGGGCAGAATCTCAAAAAAATGCTAAAAAGTGTAACTTCCACCTCTGCTTCGAAACTCCTAAGGCTGGTTGTTTGTGTTTTGGAAAACGGCCCCGCAACAGGGTTTGAAAGTGTTTGAAAACGGGTTTGAAACAGAGCTCAAGCCCCTCAGAGGATCACCAGCCGTTTTCCAGGTCGATAATACGCACCTAAAGCTCTCAAGCCGTCCCATATCTCACACCACCAACAAAACGGGATTTTTGAACATTTTCTAGCCTGGGCAAAAAATGTTCACGGGTGTAGTTTTGTTTGTCAGCTTTTTTCACTACAAAGTCCCAATGTTTGAAGAAGCCATGTAAGCCCAGGGGTGGTGCTAGAAATGTCGGCCGCGCGCCGACATTTCTAACATCGCCAGGACGCATGTATTCACTTGACAAAATCCATTTTCAATGTTTTTTTTTCTAGGGGCTTGGAAGCTACATGAAGATACTTTTTCATCAGTGGCAATTTTTGATTATGTTCACTGTGTTTTTGGCGTTTTTTGATGAATCCACATGAGCCCTGGTGATGCTAGAAAAGAGGTCAGCTGCCACTTCGAGCTGCGAGGTGCCAGACGGCAGCTTCGAAGCCCAGTAAAAGTAACTAACCATAGAATATCGCCCCGAAAGCTGCCGCTGCGAGGGTGCCAGACAGCAGCTTCGACGCTCTGTAAAGTAAAGCTTTCCAAGGCCATGGCCAAAAGGTTTTGCCACGCTTTTGATCAATCTAATCCCCCACAGAAAGTCACCTCGAAAGCTGCCGCCGCGAGGGCGCCAGACATCTTCAAAGCACCAAAAAAGAAGCTTTCCAAGGCCACGGCCACAAGGTGTCGCCACGCGATTGACCAATCTGACTCCACTGCTGCGAGGATGCCAGACGGCAGCTTCGAAAGGCAATATACAAAAAGTTTCCAAAAGGTCTCGCCGCGCTATCATAGGCCCATAGGCCAATCTAACTCCACACAGAAGATCGTCCAGCAGAGGGTGCCAGACGGCAGCTTTGAAACCCAGTAAAACAAGGTTAGACTCATGGCCAGAGTCGCTTGTGCGTCGGGTTTTGGGGTCGCTTGTGCATCGGGCTGTAGGACTTAACCTAGCCATTCAGGATGTCACTTTGAGCCTCAACTCTGTCATCTCTACACAAAGTATCTCTAGCTTGGCTACACATGAGCAGCGTTTTAACTTACCCTTTTCATTTCGAGTAAGGTACCGGTTAAACATCAATACAAACTGCAAGGTTCAACGCTCCTATTTTCGAGCTTAAAAGCGGCTGTCGAGTGTACACTTCTCGTTTTGTGCGTTTCATCCTTTTGGACGTGCACTCCTCCCTGGTCGGCAGGTTTTTTCGTCTGCCAACCAGTATTCCACAAAAGCGAGCTCTAGGCTCAAGCCGCCTCAGGATCCGCAGACTTTGCACTGTCGGATCTCAGTCATCGGTCCCGTGACCGCATTGCACCGAGCATCGGTGTGGAAGTTGCCGAGCTGGTCCTCATAGACGAAGTTCGTCTCTCGAAGACTTCTCTGGCCTCTGGTGGCCCTTTGACAGGCTCCACACACCGGCTGTTCATGAACTCGGTTGGCCTTGCTCAATCCCCTGCAGCTCCGCTGTCTATGGAAGCACTTGCTGGACTCCGCGAACCAGATCTTCCACGTTGGCTCATTGGGGAATCGCCTCCTCCTCCCAGTCAGGGTGATCTGCAGATGATGCCCTCCAGGTAGGTCAGCTTGATTCGGCGGCTCCTCTTGTGGCTCATTCAGCGCGGGATCCGGTCTCCCTTGATGTCCATCTTCAATGCCTCCACTCATCCTGGTACCCCTTGGTGATGAGGATGAAGCACTCTGCCCTCCATGGTTCATTTGCGGCCATTCTCCTTCACGTTGACGTGGTTCTCGATCTCCTCCTCCTTGAGGTCTGGTAGAAGTCCTTGTCCCGGAAGAAGATTGACCAGCCAAGCGAGAGACCCTCACTCTACGCGTCGCCGGATCGTCCTCCACCCGGTTCCAATGCAAGCGGCATTTTTGAATGACCTTCATGAGCACCATTCCCAGCAACATCATCATGACGCTGAGGAGGTACAAGATCTGGTCACCCTCCACATTCTCATCAACGTTCTTGGTGACATTCTCCGCCATAGCTCCATGCACTTCTTTGAGGGCCGACAGCACCACGACAAGCCTCATGGCCTTTTCCAAGTGGTACTTCGCGACCAATTTCATGGCACGAGGTGCGACAATGCCCTTGTCCTCCTCATGCACCTCGTCAACTGAGTCAGGCTGCCATGACATCCCCATCCGCTGTCTCAGCTCATTAATCCGAGCCACTGGCAACGCCTTTGCGCCGATGTCCGCGATGAGCTCTCTTCCAGGCTGGTACTTCAGCTCCCATTGACCAGACTGGATCCTCCATTTGAGGTGGGCGGCCCGTACCTTCAAGTGTCTTGTACGCCACGCTCCAGTTGCACAACTTGCTATTGAGACTGCAGCAGTGTTGTCGCACTTGAGGAACTTCGGGACGTCCTTCGCCATCTCATCAACCAGACATGCGATGCTGTCCCCCACAACCACAGCTTCGATGACTTCTATGAGTTCGGCTTCCGCAGTTGAGAGGGCGGGGAACGGCTGCTTGCAGCTCTTCCATGCCACCGGTGCCCCGGCCACCGTCGTGATCACACAGCCATGGCTATGAGCACCTCCTGGAGCGAAGGAGGCATCACTCACTGACTCCAGGATGAAGTTGGCGTCTCTTCGGTACCACAAGCCCAGGCCCTGCGTGGCATTCAAGTGCCTGATCAGCTGGTATGCGGTTTGGATCGCCCATTTTGGAGCCCGGCTCGTCGCTGAGCAGATTCGGCTGACCGTGTAGGCAATGTCCGGCCTCGTCTTCGTTGCCAGCCACAAAAGTTCTCCTCCGAGTTGTTGTGCCTCTCGGACCTGCAAGGGCGTGCGATCCAGCTCATCCTCGGGTTCCTGGGATTCCTTCATCATCTGAGCGCTGCAAAGGTCCTCCATGCCATGTCGCCGAACCACTTCCCTCAAGTAGGAACATTGATTGGCAAAGAAGTCTCCTTGTTCAGTTCGGCTCAACTCCATTCCACAGTACCGAACTGGTTCACGATCTCCCACCCATGTAGGTTCGGACGTCTCCCAGGTCCTTCGAAAGCTCTGGAGCCCTTCCTCCACAATCTCTCTGGTGCCGAAGAGCATCACATCATCCACATACACCAAGGCGAGTCCCTCAACCTGATCTCCATCTCTGGCATCCTTCCTGCGCACCAGCCACAAGTTCTCCTCCGCGAAACTCTGCTGGTACTCATAGGTGATGGAGTTCACCTGAAAGGACATCTGGCTGATCTCGATGTCCCTGTAGTCCCCCCAAAGCTTTGGAGACTCACGTAGGCCATACAGAGCCTTTTCCACCAGCCACATTTCCCCTTCCTTGACCAATCCCAGTCGAACGAGGATCTTTGGTGGGAGCATGAGCACCAGGCGTTTCCTTTTCGTGAGGTCCTCCTCCTGCTGCTCTTCCGTGGTTACCCCTTCTTGACCTTCGTGACCTCCTCCATCTTCTTCTTGATCCTCTTGAAGTCGTCCATGAGCATCTTCCAAGGCGAGGTTCTTTTTTCGGCTGCTCTCCTGAAGTGTTCGTAGAGGTGCGTTCAAGAAGGCAGTCTTGATGTCCAGGCTAGCCGCCTGCCAGCCTCGCGAAGCGGCCAGTGCCAATGAGGTCCTCAAGCATGTAGTGTCCGCCCCACCTGCATAGAGCTGAGCTGCCTCCGAACGGTCTCCAGGACCTCTTCCAGCTCCCTTCAGGTAGTTCCCGCACACCACCAGGCGGCATTTCCTTCGTCCGTCAGGGGCCTTCACCGCATGGATGGCCTTCCCTGGAACCACCTCCACCTTGTCTCCATGCTCTCTCTGGTAGTAGGCCACTTCTGCGGGAGTCAATCTCCGGATCGCTTTCTTGCCCTCCAAGGACTGAATCTCTTTCATAATGGCTTCCAGCCAAAGGTTCCGGTCTTTGTATACCTCATCGTTTGGTACAATCCGTGTTTGGAGAATCTCGTCTTCCAAGAGTCGTTGGGTTGATGCCACCTGTTCTTGTCGTAGAGCAACCAGACCTCGGCTCAACGGAGGAACTTCTCTTGGAGCAGCTCCCAACAAGTGACCCTCCTCTTCATAGACTGCCTGAAAGAGCATTCGTCGATCCTCCTCCCTCTGTAGGTCTTCTTCTCCCCGTATGCATGCCAGTGGTGTCTTCTCTCTCAACCTCCAGCGAAGCCGTACAGGGTCGTCTTGGACATGGACCTCCTCCATGACCAAGTCTCGTTCATCAGGCTTAGGCTCTTTGACATCCTTTATCAAGTAGCTCACTACCTTGACCTTCTCCTTGTTCGTGAGAACCGCGTGCCCTTTGGACACTTGCGGTGTAGGGGTCAGGTATGTCACCATCTCGGATGTCGCTTCAAAAGGTCCTCCCCTCTCCCAAGCTCGCTTTCTCACCGTGATGAGCTGTCCAAAGCGTGGAAGCGTCTCCTTGATGTTCTCCCTTCTCCTTCTTTCCAGCTCCGTGACATGTCTCGCCGCTGCCGGCCACCACTTCGTGGGCATGCCCGAAGCATGTAGAAGTCGACGGACCCTTTGCTTGATCGACGCGATCATGGCCTCCGCACGACCGTTGGATTGGTGTTCATCTGGAGGACTGAAGGTTCTTGCCAGCCCCCTCTCCAAGCACCACCTCTTGAACGGGTTGTTATCAAACTCCCTGCCAGCATCGGTGTGAATCCTAGCCACAGGGTAGCCATGGCGTCTCAGCATCCCAAACAGTTCTTGTGTTCCAGCAAGGACTTCCGCTGCGCTCTTCGAGGCTGGTGGTAGGCAGATAGACATCGTGATCATCTCGTAGGCCTTCTGGTGCTCTTCGACTTCCTCCGGAGTCTTTGGGAGCGGCACCGATGGTGGTTCGGGTTCACAGGGTCCTGGATCAGGTAGCGGCTCTAACTGGTCACCGCCTCCTTCGCCCTGCCCTACATCCTCCTCCGGCTCACCCATCTCCAGATCTTCACCCTCATCTGACGTAGGTCTATAGGACATCTCCTCACCATGAGCTTCCAGATCTTGAGCCAGGTCATACTCCACCTCCCGAAGAGCCTCCTCTTCCTCGAGTGTAGGCCAGTCCTTGTCTGGGATCACCTCGAGCTGTTCGACCTCGTCCTATGGTGCCTCCTCCATGACCGGCCACGTGTATGCTCCAACCAGGAGGTACTTCTTGAGGTCGCCGTCAATGTCACGGCCGAGCACAAATGGTCCTGTCAGATCCAGCGACAGCACGCACGGAGCCGCTATCCCTTGAGCTCGATGTGGTCGATCCCTTGCCGCTGCTCTCTGACAGACAGCGCAGTCTCTGCGGAACGGCGCATGCCCCTGGGCCAGGTGTTCCTGCCAAGACAATGCCTTCATCGTCACCCGCCTCTTCTGGATGTTGACTGTGATGCTTCTTGCGATCTCTCGCATCATTCCTGGGGCCCATCTCGCCAGCTCGGAGCTCGACACCTCGTGCTTGGTCTTCAGGAAGGCCTTGGGCGGGCCCCGATCCTCGGGAACCATGAACTCCATGTTCAATGCCAGTGAGGTAGGTTTCACCGCCATACCACCATAGGCACCCTGGTTGAAGGTCACCATGTCCAAGTTGAGATGCTCTTTCATTACCCTCCACTCTTCGGTTCTCCAGAAGGATGCCACTTCCGGCATGTGCTGAGGCGCTGCAGGCTGCTCCATCAAGAACCTGACCGTCGGCAGCAACGCGGAATTCTTCTCCTGGGACAATCGTGCATCTCGACCCAGCTTTGCCACCACATAGAGCGTCACCATACGCAACAGCAGCACATCGTCCAAATGGCACTTTGCCCTCTCCACTTCATCCAACTCGTCCAAGCCCCAGGGCCTTCCCAACGATCTCGATGGCCCTGGTAGTCCCGTGACTGGATGATGTCGTAGTTCACTGCGGGTCCTGCAGTTGGGTCCACCAATCACCGCATCAATCCAGCCCAACATCGCAATCCGTAGCAGTGCTGCATACATTGCATCGTCCTTTGACATATCATGACTTTGGTTTCGAAGGATATCCACCTCCAACAATCTCGTAGTGTTTCCGCCAGCCTCCTTGAGAGCCCTTGTGAGATCGTAGCCCTCATTCTTCCCAGCGTAGAGATGAACCACCACACCCTCATTTCTCCAGCGCTTGCGGATGCGTCGATTGACTCCAAGGACCTCAAGATTCCTTGCTGGAGAGTCCACCAGGCGATCCTTGATTCGGATCGGGACCTTGTCGAAGATCGGACAATCTGCCACCACCCGGTCCAGCCAGTCGACGTCATTGTGAGTCTCCCCAAATCGGTAGCACCTCAACGCCGTTCTCGACCGAGATTCCTCCAGCTCCCTGATGAGGTCCAACGCAACATCATGGTCCATTTGAGGGCATCCCGCTTCAACCCTAAGGTCAATGTTGCCCTTGACCGGATGCTCCAAGGTGCACGCTTCCCCCATCCATTCGATTCGACATCCCAAATCGCGAACCAGCCTTCCCGCCGGTACAATCGGCTCCACATTCTCACTGTTGTGGACCAGCGTCTCCCCTTCTGTCATTCGGATGTCTTGTGCTCCTCCAGCAGCCAACGTCACCCTCACCTGGCGATATCTCTGAAGATCTTCTCCTCGGAGCTTGGGCCTCAGAGCGTGCGTTGCCCCAGAATCCAGAAGTCCTTCTCGACCTTGTTGGACTCGAGCTATCTTGACTGCCCGTAGTTCTGGGCCACCTTTCTCCCATGCTCGATTCAGCTTCTTCAACGTCGCACCAAGGTCCGTTGCACGATCTTGCCCTTCTTCTTCGAGGTTCATGCCCTTGAGCAACTTGTGCGCCTCATCAAGCACATTCTTGATTGGGTCTGCAGTTCTTGTCGCTGCATCCGATACCGCCTCCGAAGTCACCGACTGCGAGGATGCTGCTTGAGGAGAAATTGAAGCCCCCGACTCACTCCGCGAGGTCCCATTTCCACCACCACCGGTTTTGTCCAGCAGCTTCTGAAGCTTCGGTTTCTGGCCAGATGGCGGTCCTTCTCCCTTCTTTGCCGTCTCTTTCCTCGGACAGTCTCGAGCCAGGTGTTGTGTGGCGCCGCGCGTGAAGCACCTCCTCTCCTGGTTCTGCTTGTCGCCAGTCTCCAGTTGATGTGCCCATTTGCACGACTGCCCTCTTCGACATCCAGACTCCGTGAGGAAATATCGACAAGGACCCTTCGCCGATGTCGTTGGCGAGTCCCCCTTCTTCTCTCGATCTTCCCCTTGAAGTGCCTTTACTGCCAATGGTCCACCTCCCTGATTTCCAGGCCTCGTAGTGCTCGAAGAGGGTCGGACTCGGCGCATGAGTTGTTCAAGTTCAGCGAGCAAATGCTCAGCATACGTCCGAACAGTCTCCTCATTGGGGATGGTATCAAGCTGCAAGGTGTTTTTGACCAAGGCACATCTGAATTGCAGATCCGGTTGTTGAGTGAGGATCCGCTTGCTAAGTTTGTTGATGCCCTTCATGAGGATGATCGCATCAGGGAGATTCAGGCCAATGTCGGTGGCCCTCCTGAGCCAGCGCATCCAGCGTCGGAGCCCCATGCAGGCTTCGCTTGGCGACCCTGCTTCTGGCGGATCTTCAAGTTGCCGCAGGATGATGGTGCGCTCATGAGCACCACCTGGTTGATAGAGGACCATGAGTTTGCTCACCAGCCCCAGCGGTGACAAAGTCCTCGTTGCTACCAGTTCCTCCTTCACTGTCGCGGGAACTGAAGAAAGCAGCATGCTGATGGCCCTCTTCTCCACTCGAGCCCACTTCGGCTTTTGCAACTCAGCAGACGGCTCGATCTTGGATGATGCCCGCTGAATTGGACGAAGCTTGATGTACTGTTTGTACCAAGCCCTTGCTTCGCTCACCACCAACTCCCACCACTCGCCTGACGAGTCGCTAAGGTCTGTCATAGCCGGTTCCACCATAGTGAGCCAGTCAGCAAGGTCGATGGGAGCCGTATCGGATGGCTCTGCCAGGACTGGGAGTGTGGCCGTCCCCGGCTTGACCGACTCCGGTCCTTCTTGCTTCTTGTCCTTGTCGACCAGGTAGGTGATCAGCATAGACATCGCATCAGCCATGCCACCACCGCGCTCTCTTGATGGTTCCTCCCGAACATTTGCAGTTGAAGATCGACCAGGCTGCTCGGCTGTGGCTTTCTTCTTTGGCTGACCCACGCCTTTCCCGGTCCCTTGTCTCCCTTCCGGTTCGAAGCCCTTCGCCCGAGATGCCACCAAGCCCTCAGGTTGACCTCCTCCCTGACGTGCAGTTCTCGGACCTTGAGATCTCGACCTCTCTCGTTGTCCTTGCCCCCGACCACCTCGCTTTGCTGGCGCCGGAGTGACCGTCCCATCAAGGATTGGAGCTGCTCGAACTGTTGCATGGGAGTCAACTCATACAGCCGGCGTCTTTCCACCTCCAAATCTGTCTCTCTCGGAGGCTCGTCGACCGTCAATTCCAGCTGACGATTCACAGGCTCATCGCTTTCTGGCGTTCTAAAGGCCTGCTGCTCCAGCTCACGTTGTAGATCATGGACCTTGGTTTCCAGGCTTGCCCTCTGGTACTTCATGGCGTCCATGAGCTCTGCCTGCTGAATCTGCAGTTGTTGATTCTCCTGTTTCAACATCGCCAACATGGTCATCATCTCCTGTGGATTCGGCGGACCAGGGCCATAGGGATGCAGCTGAACTTGCCATCCTCCTTGATGCGGCATAGGTCCCCTCCTCTCTTCATGGGGCATGATGTACCCAGGTGGGCCAGTTTGTCCAAAGCCTCTCGGAACATGTAGACCTCTTCCTCCAGGCCCATTCCCTTGGATCTGAACCACCGATTGCTCTCTAGGTTGGGGAGGTTGTCGCCCATCGCTGTCACTTTCAGGCTCTTGTACTTCAGGTACCCGTGGTTCCCTTGTTCGTCCACGTCGCTGGTCATCTGGTACATGGTCGCCCACCAGTGCCGGCGATGGTGTCCCCGTCGTCGTGCTCGTCTGTGGAAGCACTCCCACTGAACCTTCTTCTTTCGGCAGGAACGTGGGTCTCTCTTTCTGCACCTCCTCTGGCGACCTGTTTCCCATTCCAGGCTGCCAAATGCTCTGCCTCGGGACTTGAGCATACAAGTGAGGAGCTTGGCTCTGCACTTCATGAAGTCCCTTCAGCTGTTCCGGCGTGAAGAGTGGGGTCATCGGTGTCAACGTGGTCGGCGGTCCCTTCGGACCTTCCATCTTCTCTTCCCCCTCTTCTTCACCATCTTCCAACGCCAGCTGCTCCTCTTCTAGCTGCCGCTCTTGTAGATGAAGTCCTCCCTGATCATCAGGGTCTTCTTCTCCACCTTCGCCTGGAGCTTGCCGGCGGCGCCTCGCCATCATGGCGGCTCGTGCGCAGGGCTGCCCGGCGATCCACCTCCTCAAGCCGGGACTTACACCTTCGACCTTGGGCTCATAACCTGCAAGGTTCAACGCTCCTATTTTCGAGCTTAAAAGCGGCTGTCGAGTGTACACTTCTCGTTTTGTGCGTTTCATCCTTTTGGACGTGCACAAACAATAATTTTAGCTGATGTTTGTAAGGTTTCCGTAAAGTTTGCCGCAAGGAGCCGCATCCGTAGATCATAGAGAGCAGTGTGGGTCAGTTGTGCACGGATGTAAGATATGATGATGTGGCCATGGGCCAATCATTCCATTAATCCCACCCGACCCCCCCAGGAGCCAGACGGCAGCTTCGAAAAACCACTAAGAAGTAGTTGCGGCCACAGGGGTGGGACGCGCGCTTCGCCACAGAGGCGTTGAGTGGACAAAAACGAATGTTCCACCCCGCAGTGCCGCAAGCGCCGGCTAGGCCAGGGGCGGCGGATATACAGTTTCTTTGCATTTATGAGCGCTTGCATTAGATCGTCGTCGTTGGACCGAAGTATGTGTGAAGAACGCGCATGTAGATACGTTTTAGATTTGGACCGTTTGCCGATTCCCGTTTGGTCTTCAAGGAACTGTTCTGCCGGATGCAAAGCTGGATGCAGCTCTGGATGGTGCGAAAGGGTTTCAACAGCCTTCGTGGGGGTTGAGTGTGTGCTGAGTGGTTCATGTTCAGATGCAATCCCACAAGATCCCACAAGTGCTTTGTGCTTGTTTGTGCAAATCATTATGTATACATGCGGGCTCCACGAGGAGAGGGCATCTACTTTGCGCCACCTTTTCAAAGGTCCACTTATCTAACTTTATTTGATGTCCCATGCTAGGAAGAAGACTCGCTGGCCTTACGGAATGGAGGTGAATATCCCTACCAGTTGAATATCCCTACCTGTCCTGATTGCTTTAGAAAAATAATGATCAGGAATGCCTGTTGCTGGCCCTTGCTTCTCCCATCAGGCAACAAACTTTTGTACTCCATACTATATACCAGCAGCTTCAGAACTCTTCTTGAAACCCAGTCAATAGTTTTCTCCAGATAATTGAAAAGTATAGGGGTTCTTACTTCTCAATGACTGGGTGGCTGATCAGCACTTTGGTCCACCGCTGCCGCTGCTGCGTTTTGTTTGCCGTTGCTGCCTTGTCCCCGAAAAGGTCTCAAAATACAGTTTCAAACTGCACTCAAGTGTCTCCCCGTACAGCCTACTGTAGGTATCTGGGGTCTATGCCAGTGCAATTTCTAGACCCTCCGACAAGAATGCCTGGCTTTGGGCCCGCGTAGCCTCCCTGCAGTTGTGCTGGATCCTCGAACTGTTCCGCGAGCTGTTCAGCTGGTGCATCCTGGTGCGATGGGCAGTTGGGGCCGATGGGCAGTTGGACACGGGCGTCTCAACATGCTGGTGGCAGCACCACATCAAAGTTTCATATATAATCTTTATATGGCTTACTACTGTATTAATGTCCATCGAACCGCGTAGCTTGAAACGCTCGAAGTTTTGTGTCAATTCAGATTTGCGAGCGCGTCCCTCCAGTTGTGCTGGCGGAAACAAGAGCTGCTCCGCTGGATGCCAAGCTAGCTGCGGGACTGGATGCGGCACTGGATGTGGCACTGGATGGCGCGCTTAGGGTTTTTTTGCTTCCTTCCATTTAGGAATTCAATGGTTTCCTCTTTCAATGTGAGCTTGGCTCTTGGTCTACACCTTGCATAGTGTCATTCATTAGACTTGTTGCTGTCCAGTTGCGCTGGTGGGTATGCAAAATGTGAACCTGCGTGCAAAGCTGACTGTGGCACTGGGTGGTGCGGAAGGCGCGCTTTGGATGACCCAAACAACGCAAGCAAGCAGAAGCAGTCAGGGAGTGTTGAAGAAAAACTATATGAACACAGCTTGCAAGACTTTGCCAAGCTGATTTGAGATTTCAAGAGCCCACACACACACACACAGAGCAAGTTGAGACTTTTTGATGTTGTTGGCAGTTGTGCCGGTGGCCATTGTGGTACCTGTGGCGGGTCGTGCTGGAGGCCGGAAGTGAGCAAGTGAGTATAGAGTTCCCACGGTTTGTCCAATTGGCCTAGTAGCGTCCTTGCTCCTAGTAGTAAGGCCAGGAGCCCCTAGTAGCATCCTTGCTCCTAGTAGTAAGGCCAGGAGCCCCTAGTAGCGTCCTTGTTCCTAGTAGTAAGGCATGTTTTTGTCCCCGACAAAATCTGGTCACAAGGCAGTTTTGTTGGCCTTACGGGCCTTACCCGTGCCTGCCTCTCTTGTCCCTTGCAGTTGTGGGGCCTGTGGTGCTTGCGGAGGTGGGACCTCGAAGCAACACCGAAAACTGGCTTTATGTAGAATCGATCTTGTATGAATGTATTCAGTGTTTGATAGAGATGAGACGCTCCCAGTTGAGTCCCACGCGGCTAGTGACGTTTCTCAGTAGCCCGAAGAAGCAGGTGGCTGCGAAGCCTGCTGGACTTGTGTGGTGGACATCTTCAATCCATGCGATGCAGGCGCATCGTGCCTTATTTTCCCATTTTTTTGCTTCTCAATTGCTGTGGGACAACGGGAGGCTTCGACGTGGACACTGCCCCAGAGCCACCGAAGCAGTTCAATCGCTACAAGCCCTTCTCCATGACGGCCTCATCAGCTCTATGGCACCAAACACACGGAAATCCCAAGAGCTTTGTCTCGAAAGTCGCCCACAAGACCGACAAATGCATTCTGTAACAAGAGTGGTGAGGAGTCGTTTTAGGACAAAACCACGAGCGTGCGAATAGTGCAAGCGCTTGTGGGGGCCTTCCTTGAAGAAGCGTGAGCTGTCCTGCGTCCATATGTAGTAGCTACCTCTTACTACTTGTTGGCTACCACCACTTATCGGCCGACCCTCCCAGGATTTAAAAAAGAAGAGTGGCAAATGTTAAGCCCAGGCTTTGCAGCTCCGAGGTCGGTTTCCCTTTCATTTGCCAATCGCGACGTGTGGAGAAAGACTGTGACTCAAACTTTGTGGACGGCTACAACGGTCAGGACATTGAAGTCGGCAACTTCCTTGGATGCATGGGACACTCTACTGTACTGTGCACACAGACCACGCCAATAGGAAGTTTCTTCTTTTTGTACGAATTTGTTTGATCCATGAAGAAAATTGTTGCAGGAACCCAATCCGGTGTACCGAGAGCCGATGAATGCACCACGCAACAGCAGCATTTTGCGATGCCGCGGCGAAGAGCAGCTTGTTTGAGTACTCATCAGCCAGCAAATTCAAATCCCGATCTCTTTTTCTTTCATGTTGGAACCGGGGATCCATGTTTTTTTTTGGCGCACGGCGACCATTCCAAACTGGAATGCGCTGCAATGGCCCAAGAAAGAGGTGCTGCTTTCGGGATGCGAATGAGGACGGGTTGCAGGCCAGGATTTGGTCTTCCCCAAAGAAACACCGAGTTCAAGCACTTTTGCATGTTCAAGTCCTGCCTGAGTTATGAACTTCATGACTCGAGCAGCAAACTCACCATAGAGACAAGTAGTGAGAGACCAACATCCTCCCTGTGACAGTTTGGGATTTCCCCTCCCGCTGTCTGACGCCAGTATCCCCCGAAAACTTACCAATTAAGAATAGTTGTGTCGATGTTGAAGGTCCTTCAGGCGAGCCGTCGACATCGAAAGCGAACTCGCCGTTGATCAACAGCATGCCGTCCCTGCAGCTCCCAAAAAAAATGGTGAAAGGATGGTTCTGGGGAGGATTTGTTGGCGTGTTGCTTGTTATGATTTTATGTTGGGGTTCAATGTGTGTTCGTTGGTTTTGATGTGTTCTGGGGAGTTGTTAGGGGTGGTTTAGGGTCTTAACTTTCACTTCATTGTTTGGATTGAATGAAGGGGATAAATTATCCAGTTTTTGCTGTGTAGTTTTGCCGGTGTTTACTGTATAGTTTTCCCGTTTTTTACTGTATAGTTTTGCCGGTTTTACTGTATAGTTTTCTCGTTTTTACTGTATAGTTTTGCCGGTGTTTACTGTATAGTTTTCCCGCTTTACTGTATAGTTTTGCCGGTTTTACTGTATAGTTTATAGTTTATATATAGGCGTGGCATGGTAGAATCAAGCCCTAAAGAGCCTATCCAAAAACATGCTAGAGCGAATGCCTAAGGGATAATTGTTGAGGCGGTCAGAGTTTCTATGTGTAGGTTCAGGTTCAAATTCTACCGAGCTGTTCTTCAAAGATGTCGAATTATTTTGCTTCAAATTCATGTACTATTTTGCTTCAAATTCATGTATTGATTGAGGTTAGGCGCCGTGGTTCCTGTTTGGTTTTCCATATCAAGCATCCTTCAATACAAAGCGGTATTTTTGTTTTCAACATGAATTGGCGCTTGAATGCAGGTATTCATATGAGCCACATTTAGGGTATGCCCCTCAAGTTCAAGATGGTGTGCCGTACTACTGCGCAACTTGGCAGGATTCTTCAAGTTTTTGTTGCTTTCACAGACTACAAATACTGATGCGCTAAGCAGGTCTTCGTATCGGCCGACATTTTGGTGAAGATGATGGAGTTTGAATGGATTGATGACCTCACTAGCGATGTCTTTGTGGCCAGCTTCATTTACTTTCCCAACGCAGACGCCATTTCTCTGACTCTTGCTTGTATGAATTTGGTTGATATCGGTTTGCATGACGCAATCACGTAAATTGCAGGAGATGTGCCGCTAGGTAGTTTGTGTTCTGCTGCTCTGAGGATGAGACTGAACTTCTTGTTCGCAGACACAGGGCGTATCCTCTCAGATGCCGTGATCGACACACACAGTGTGCTGCAGGACATCGAGTGTTTTTCTGAGTCTGCAAAGAACACGCCTTCCTATTGTGTTAAGCATATAGTAGCAAGGGCATCGCTACTAGTAGCAAGGGCATCGCTACTAGTAACAAGGGCATCGCATGCTTTCCAAACAAGCATATTGATCGAAGTACTAGGGAGTTCTTCTAGATCCACCAGAAGTTCCTTGCAGGACTCACCACGCTGGAACATCTATTTGGGTTTGATGATCCTTGGAAGAAAAGGTATGCAGGCCGCGCTTGAGTTTTGGAGCACCGAAAGGGTGCAAATATTCATTATATAATGTTCTAGATGAATGAAGCACTGCGCGCCCCAAGACTGCTGGATGCGTCAGAAGCTTACAACGTGTGACCATGTGTGACCTAAAGAAGCTGCAATGATGAGCTTGCTGGTCAAAACTTTGCAGTGTTGGATAGGGAAGCAGATGCTTGTTTCTCTGCTGGATGAAACCTATTGTCCAGCGCAGATTCATCCATCATATAACTCAGAACGAGAACAAATCATTCCTGGATGAGCACTCTGTTCGTTCAATTTGACACACATGGACAGTGGTAGGGTTGAGTTGAGCGGTCATTGTGATCGAAATGTCATTTTGCAAGTTCCCTACTGCTGTCGTATGGACACAACATGCGCTATTCTTCTCACAAACCAGGATGTTTCTGGCAGAGGGTTGGTTAATTTCATTGGCACATAGTACTGCTTGCCCCTTGCCAGCCCGAATCCAACTGAGCGATGGTTCTGATTTCCAGCAAACGTCCTGTTTCCATTTGTTTCCAACACTTTGTTTTGGAATAGCTCATTGCATAACTCAAAGCTTTAGCTAATCTTTCTCGGTTTGAGGCGACTTCATCGCTTGCTGATCCAAGGAGCACCTTCTTGGCGCTGGTGGGTGCAAGGATTTGCTGGGTCATTGTCAAATGCATTCGGGTTTGAAACTCAGCACGCGCAGCCACGCGCAGCCACGCGCAGCCACGCGCAGCCACGCGCAGAAGGTGCACCTGGTGAACAGTGGTGATCCTTCTTAGGTCAAAGAAAAGCGGAGGCTCACCTACGACAGCATCCTCATCCTGATGCTTCGCAACTACATTAGTAAACAAGAGATGACATCCGATTGACCTGAGCCATGGTTAATACTTCTGGTCTTTGGTGGGCTGGGCGTTGGGGACACTCACCAAACCCCTGCTTGCTGAAACTGCCTAACGATGGCCTCCACCCTAGTAGCGATGGCCTCCAACCTAGGAGCGATGGCCTCCACCCTAGCAGCGATGGCCTCCAACCGACTAGCGACCGGGCACTCTTTGCTTTTCGGTTTTCAGCTGAAGTTTGTTGAGGTGTTCCATGATTCGCTGGGCCTTGACCTTAGGCTTGGAGCCTATGGCATCACAGACTTCCTTATTCGAACAGTCAGTGAAGACACGACTCTTGGTGGCAAGTTCGGGCTTTCCTTATATAGGCAACGTGCGAGGAAACATGCCGAATCCAGCAGACCAACTAGGCACTAGATCGCACTTGCACATGCATTGAATGAAACCTAATTGATTGAAAGGACCATGAGTGGGCTTCTCTCTTTATTGTCTCAGATTCTGCAAGTTGTCCCTGAGCTGCATCAAGTGTTTGGCCTGTGCTTGAAATATTGAAGTACAAGCAGTTACCAGCGCTTTCAGCATCGTCAGCGTGATTTCAGCATCGTCAAGGATGACCCAACCAGCAGGGAGACCGTCGAGGCGGTGATCAATGGCTCCTTCAAGACCTTGAGCGTGATCAAGGCTACTGTCTATCAACAGGACCAGACGATAGATGATACAGTATAGGCGAGATAAGCCGTCAAGCTGTTTTCACGCAGATAGCTGGGAGTTGTATAAGGTGTTACTTCTAGTAGAAGCAGGCCCTGATCGCAACCTTTTGACTGGAACACCAACCCTGTTACTCGCTGTCCCCTGACCTCATCACATTCCAGTGGCGGTCTAGCCCAGCCTCTTTTTCCCCAAACAGTGTGGACACACTAGGGGTTCTTACGGTAATTCCCCAAACAGTGCGGGCACACTGAGGGGTTCTTACGGTAGGGGAAAGGCAGCTGATGCTTAGATCGCTGAAGCGCGCGGGCGTGTGCGGCTGATTCGTTGCTATTTACAGTACATTCATGCCTCTCGACATCGTCCAGGTGCATTTCGACTGCGCAGGCTCGCAAAGTCTGGGTGGCCGCAGTGGGTGATTCTAGCGACTGCGCTCTCGTTGTGGTGCCAAGCCTCGTGTTTTGGTGCTCCAAAGTCGACTTTTCGTGACAGGTGCAAGGGATCGGAGCTGCTTTACTTCGAAATGCAGTTTTCGTGGCAGGTGCAGCACTTTGGACATGGTGGTGATCGTCGAGGAGAGCAGATTTCGTGACAGGTGCAGTGAATCGTGACTTTGGGATATGTGGGTCGTTTGCAGACTTCGTGGCAGGCACAGCACTCTGTGACCCTCGATGTGCAGATTTCGTGGCAGGCACAGCAGTCTGTGACCCTCGAAGTGCAGATTTCATGGCAGGCACAGCGCTTGGTGAACCTCGAAGTGCAGATTTCGTGGCAGGCACAGCACTTCGTGAACCTCGAAGTACAGATTTCGTGGCAGGCACAGCACTTGGTGAGCCTCGAAGTGCAGATTTCGTGGCAGGCACAGCACTTGGTGAACCTCGAAGTACAGATTTCGTGGCAGGCACAGCACTTGGTGAACCTTCTCTCACTCTCACTCTCACTCTCACCCTCACCCTCACCCTCACTCTCACTCTCACTCTCACTCTCTCACTCTCTCACTCACTCACTCACTCACTCACTCACACTCACTCACACTCACTCACACTCACTCACACTCAC